>CM030844.1:4270582-4293082 GCA_018105865.1 Metaphire vulgaris
TCGGTTTTCCGCCGAGCCGAAAATTATGGCAGGCGGTCGATAGAGGCGCCACCGTCGCCATATTCGACATCACCTCCAGAGACCAGAAACCAGCGTTCTCGTACGGGCCTTACGCTTTTGTAATTACGCGTGTATAAATCAACCAAACGGACCTCTATATTATACTGAAAATGTCCTCGGCTTTCGTAAGGCTGTTCGTTTACGGCGTTTGATGTTCGAATAATGATTATTTGCGTGATAACCGGATCCGAAATTTCCGAAAATGATTGATTCGATGCAGAAATTGAATTTTTCTTCAGAGACGCCGATTTTCAATTTGTGTTTTTCTAAACTCCCGTTTGAATCTCGGAGATCTCTGTGGGATTTTAAGTTTTACTCGACCCTCGATTGGAACAGAGCTCCTCGATGCCCTTTCCAGTAGACGCAGAGGCGGCTCCACAGGGGCTAGGCCCTGGGGGGTCCGTGCCCCTATTGAATGCTTGCCCCATATGTTTAGTGCACTCGTTCCAAGCAGCTAGACTAGTCAGGTTTGTGAAAAATAGTTAGCCCAGTGCTTAGAATTTGCCACCCAGCGACCCCCCCCCCACTTGCGACATCTTGGAACCGCCACTGAGTAGACGAGCCCCATTTGTTGTGTGTTTGGAGTCCGACTCTTTGAAAGCCTTCTGCGCCAATACGAAGCCTTCCTTGGTTGACCGGCAGACTGAGGCCGTTTATTCCCAACTGACTATTCACTCCATAACACGTCAGCCGTGGTGACACCAAGCCTGGACAACCAAAATGGCGAATTCAAAGGAATTTTCTCAAAATTCGTGGTTACTTGGAGAGATATCAACCATCATACCCAGTGCTTTTTGTAGGAAAAAACGTTTAAGAACCCATTTCGCCACTGGCGGTTCCACGTAGGGGATGAGTGGGGATGCATCTTCCACCGGACTTCCTGGACTTTTTTCGCTTATGAAATCTATTTTTGTGTAGAAGCCTAGCAAAACTACGGGGAAAACTGCGGATGACCTTTTTTGCATGTCAACCTATTTTCGGGAAAAGCGTAGTAATACTAGTAAAATTAGGAAAAAATTCCCTTTCGTCAGCCTTTTCAGCAAAGTTTATTGATTTTTTCCCTTCTCTTTTCATCGCCCCACCAACTTCCTATTAATTCATTTCAAACCCCCCTCCCCCCACACAAGAAATTCTGGAACCGCCACTGCATTTCGCATCTGTTTAATCGTAAGAAATTAGACCTACAATTGAATTTTCTCACTGAACAATTTAATTTGCAGGATATTGAAAGAAAGCAAACGTCTTTTACAAGAAAATGAAATATACTCAAAGAGTTAATATATCAAGGCATTACAGTGTACACCAACTACCAGAATCTGGCAAAACAGGCGCGGGAACGCAGTTTCCCGTGCGTTCTAACTGAAAACACCGATCATAAAGATCTATCTATCATTAATTTTACGGAAGTTGAGTAGGATTTTCGGTAAAGAGCATAGTCTAGTCTACAATTGACGCTATACATCGATAGATGAGTGGTGTTGAGTTAAAGTGACATTATACGGGTTTTGCTGTTGCTGTTCTGGATTGCATTTTGTTTCTAAACTTGAAATCGGGCTTTCAAATTTGCGTCCAACATCTCCTCAACTTACAATGCGGATGTCCTAACTCCCCGCAGGCGTTCATTAGCTTTAGCATTATGATGATAAAAAGGTAACTGTCTAGCTACTGCGTGTAGTCCATTTGATCGATCGAAGTACGTGCACGAGACTGCCCCCGGGTGTTTCATTTTTTACTTTTGCGGCCGGCGTCTTATCCCTTGAAATCCGATTTATGCGTTCTGCATGACACCCCGGCGACCTCAGCTTCCACTGCTTCTTCCCCTTCTTCCCGATCAGACGGATCTGTGTTGCTGTCACTCGAATGCAACGATTTGTGACGTGCTATAGGGCAGCTGGATGGTGCTCTGGTCCACCACGGGTCTTAGCACACACACACACACACACACACACACACACACACACACACACACACACACAGACAAACGTCTAAGACGCACGCTGTCTGTCTGTCTCAGTCAGTCAGTCAGTCAGTCAGTCAGTCTGTCTCTCTGTCTCTGTCTCTGTTTATGTCTCTGTCTCTGTCTGTCTGTCTGTCTCTCTCTCTCTCTCTCTCTCTGTTTATGTCTCTGTCTCTCTCTCTCTCTCTCTCTCTGTCTGTCTCTCTGTCTCTGTCTCTGTCTCTGTCTCTCTCTCTCTTTCTCTCTCTCTCTCTCTCTCTCTCTCTCTCTCTCTCTCTCTCGGTGCATCGACCTGGGATCGACCTGGGTACTTGACCGCGTCAGAAAAAAGAAAATAAATAATACTAATGCAGTTTCATGATGTACACAGTTGAGACAGTGTATTAGCATTTATGTTCTCCGTAATCGAATTAGCTGAGCTGCTGCTCGGACTCCACTCTGTGTTGCCACTAGTATATAGCGCTTCTGTCTACTGTTTTTAATGCATAAATGTAAAGAGCTAGGTTTTACTTGGAGGTTTTTATAATTGCAAAGAACTGAAATTTCATGCATGTGCTGATTTGGCATTATATACTGGGAATTGAGTTTGTTTTTGTAGAACCAAAGATACCAGATGTAGAAGTTGGAATTAGTAGAGAGATGCATGAACGACAGTGGTTTTCAACACAGGAGAAATTATAAAACCATTTAACCTCCTTGTTCCTGAAACGAGGTTTTGAATCAGTTGGCCCTATCCTTTGGAATGCTCTTGACGCCAGTATCCGTGGCTTAGCAACTCCTAATTATATGGCCCTCTTTTTGAAACGGCTTAAAACTTATCCCTTTGTCAATACACAGTAATTATTTGCTGTGGAAGCGCTTCTGAGTGATTCTTCAAAGAGGCGCTATACAAACATTTTGTTACATTACATTTAAAACCCATTTAAAATCCAGTTATTATTATTATTTTATTATTATTATTATGTTTATTATTATTATGTTTTTATTATTATTATGTTTATCATTATGTTTATTATTATTATGTTTATTATTATAATTATAATAATTAAAATTATTATTAATCATTAACAGAGTACACTTAATTTAAAATGTCAGACTTTTAAGATCTCTTGTTAATATTAAAGAAAAGAGATTCATGATCATCTGTAAATTAAAGGAATTTAAAGTCAGTGTGCTTTTTAGCTGTGAGGTTACTATGTGCAACTTTAGTAGATGATTATGACTCCATTTAGTATAAAAATCATCCTGTATTGGCTATGGCATAAAATAATCGCATAGGTCTACTTGTGATCGCAATTTCAAGCACAACCATAGCAGCAATATCCATATATCGATGATGTCGCGCTTCGCATTAAAAGATACGCGCAATAATCCATCATTCTGATTCTGTCTTTCTCTTTTTCTATTTAAGCGAGACAACGATCTTTGGACTGTGTCCCATTGTTGCTGTATTATTCGCTGGCAAAAGCATTTAACAATATCGATTGCTTTGTAGATCGTCGTCAGATTTTCAATATCGGATGTGACATGGCCTGAAGCAACGTACGTTCGTCTACATAATACGTATATGTCCGGGTATTTTCAACTGTTTAGTCCTATGATAGAGCAACTGTAGGTCTCTGTCCCTAGCCCCTCTTCCCCCGTACAAATAAGCTTACTCTGAGAGATGAAAGTGCAAAAACTGCCGCAGTTTTACAGAAAAAATCAATAAATCCATTTTATTTTTAAAAAATTTGTATGCATTTCGATGGCATAAAATAATCGCATACATGTACTGTGTACATCGCAATTTCAAGCACATTTGCTGGTTTGCAGTAAGAGGCAGAAACTTGTCGCTTTACACGATACTTTTCTATCACTTTTACGGCCGCCGTAAATCCCGTAATACTGTAGGCCTACAAAGATTCATTATTTCTGGGGCTCAGTAGTTACACGTAAGTGCTTCCATTTTCTTCCATCTGTTTTAAATACACTGTCAGGTCGTTAACTGCATGTGACAGTCGAACAATCGAAAGCTTCCAGAAACACTCGGGCGATTTGTGGAATGACAGATAAAAGCTTCGTTCTTTTAGCGCGGCGCAATCAAATTTGCACTCCTCTTTTCTCGGAAAGCTGAAACGTTCTCGTAATCATTTTCGAAGCAGTCGTTTGCTTCATATAATTCGCGATCGGATTTTGAATCCTTAACAATTATGACGCGCGTCACGACATAGCCTAATTTTCAAGAAAGCAAGAAATCCCATATATGAAGATTATATATATATATATATATATATATATATATATATATATATAATATATATATAATTACAGCTGAGATCATATATAAGTTCGAGGAACACAACTATATATATACTGTATATATATACTGTATATATATACTGTATATATATACTGTATATATATACTGTATATATATATATATATATATATATAATGTCGATATCGTTTTCCAGGCAATCATTGTTGATTATTGTGTGAGTACCGGGATAGATGCGTAGGCCTATAACCGCAGATCATCTTCATGTCACGTTGTGCCAATGCGAAATGGAATTAGGAAGCCCGGTTGTGACTGCGTCTCATACAATCGCGCTTGTTATGCGGCCGTTTCGTCGTCAATAATATTACGCAGATAGGATGCAGAGAGGTAGAGGGCGAGGGAGGTGGTGAGGCACGAGGATTGTGACGCGGAAAACGACCGATACACCACCTGTTAATCAAGGCAAAACGAAATCAGGATTTCCTCTGCATGGATTTGAACTCGCACTGTCTCTGCGTGGACCGTCGTCTAAATTCTACCGCCGCCTCTGATCAGTCTTGCATTGGCCAGAAATAATCGAAACCATATCGATGACATATAGGCTAAGCAGTCAGTCTTACCCCACTGCTCAAGCACTACGCTTATATGGTCATGACAATTCATTGTATATTGCATCGCCTGTCTCAAGAAGTGCAGGCAGTCTTTTATTTTCCTACGCTTCCCTGATCTGGAACATCCACAACACGACCTCGCTCCGCTCTGCCACGGAACAAGATTCAGTTCTTCCCCTCCCCTCCCCCACTTCCAATTACTTAGCTCCATGAGTTTCCTCCCTCTTCAGACCACCGCCCCCTCCCTCACCCCCCCGATGCCATAATCTCGTCTCACCGCAGTTATTTCCAGTTCAGAGAGCGACGATCCCCAGGGACTTTCATTTGACGAAAAACTAATTTATCTAGCGCCTAGGGATCTAACCAAATGTTACATCATTTGCACTTAAATCCATCTATACGAAAACTGCATCGCTGAAGGTTGCCATAATCACGAAAGCATTCAAATATTTTGATCAAATTTCCGCGTAACAAGTGAAGATATAGTATACGTATTGTTCGCCAAGGAAAATTTTTTGGCGAAACTAATGAGTTGACATATATATATATATATATATATATATATATATATATATATATATATATATATATATATATATATATATATTATATGATATATAATATGCTGCCTATATATATGACTGCCTATGTCATATATGTATATATATATATATATATATATATATATATATATATATCATGTTCTCCGTCCTATGACAGGTTCAGGGCTCCATTGTTTCCATTCCTCTCTGCGTCTTGCTTCTTCTTTGATTTCTGCATAGGTCTTGTGACGCTGTGCATCTGTTTTCATCGTCCAGTCCAATAGCATCTTCCTTGGTATTCCTTTTGTCTTTCTTCCTGATGTACTTCCCTCAATTACTGTTCTGAGTAACGAATCTCCTCTTAGTACGTGTCCGATCCAGTTCCTCTGTCTTTTTTTGATGGTGCTGATTAACGATCTTTGTTCGTCCACCATCTGTAGTTCTTCGTCGTTTGTTTTCTTGTCCGTCCACTTGATGTTTTCCATTCTTCTCCATATCCACATTTCGAATGCTTCCAGTTTTTGTATGTCTTTCTTTTGGAGAGTCCCGGTTTCTGAGGCATATAAAGTGACACTCCATATCAACACTCCAATGACTCCATATATATATATATATATATATATATATATATATATATATATATATAATATCAGTAGATGTTATTTATTACCAAACACGCACGGATTCTTGGTAAATAGGGAAGAAGCTGTTGATCCATTGAACGTACAGCCACAGTGAATCCAGTCTGTTAATCTCGGTTGCGTTATCAGAATCGACAAATACAGCGATTCTGATGCGTGGTCTGGCGGCGGAGCCGATGCATGTTCGGGAAAGAGTCGAGTTGCAGCTACTAAGGGCACGGACGTGCGTCGAATATCCGCCCTCTGGCGGCGACGCGACACTTCACAGGGAAAATATAGGCGAGACGGCGAAGACCGCGTACGCCATACGTTATCGTCAGCGTCGTCGCTTACATGTGGACCCGAAGCCGGAACACGATCTGGGACATTCTCGCTTTACGCGATGGAGAAGGAGGAGGAGGAGGAGGAGGAGAAAGAGGAGGAGGAGGAGGAGGAGGAGGAGAACTGGTGTGAATAACTGAAGGAATGCTGTGCGATTTCGGCCAATAGTTTCATATTTCAGTCCTCCTTCCGGGTGGTGTTGTTGTGGCTGTCCGCGTGATTCGGATGTCTTCGCGTCGAAGCACGGACGCTTAGTGTCAACGGTTTCAATTAAGGTAAGATCATAGAAGTAATAAACGTTTTTTACGTGTTTTATTTTCCCAACGTTTTTTTTACATCTATGGGTAAGATGACAAGTTCTTCGCGAAGAGGGTGCAGGTTTTATCTCACATGGCGTTTTGCCACTATTTTACGTTTTGTGTCGTGAGGAATATAGGCCTATTCTTTAAGTACAGTTTATTATAGATTATTTCCTATACTTTTAATCTTTAAATATAGGAAATGATTTACAATAAACTATTTTAGACTATAGCGATTTAAAGGCAATAACTACAGAGAGAAAGAGGGGAGAGAGAGAGAGCAGTGGCGGTTCCAAGAATTCTTGGTGTGGGGATGCAATGAATTTATAGGAAGTTGGTGGATGATGAAATGAAATCCCGAAAAAAGGTTGACAAGCAAAAAGGTCATTAACAGTGTTTCCCCGACAAAAGTATATACAATTATAGAATTTCATTAAAAAGGCGCTGACAAGAAAAAAAGGCATCAGCTCTATTTTGTACACAGGTACCAAGTGTCAAACGCTGATAATAAGCAAAAAAGCTCAGTGGTGATGCATCCCCAGTCATCCCCAACGTGGAACCGCCACCGAGAGAGAGAGAGAGAGAGAGGGAGAGAGAGAGTACTGGTACCTAACACCTTGTTAGCATCGCACAGATCAAAGGATTGTCCTTATGTCTAAAGTCGATAGTCAGAACAATAGCGACAATTTTCAACAACTTATTCAAACAATGAGCACCCGAGTCTGACCTTCTTCATGTGCCATGTATTGCTACGTCGGCGACCATGGATTTCCACTCTTCTCTGTTTCTGGTTTTCCTTATCAGTTCGATGTTGTCTGTAGTTCTTGTCGCTTCTCTTAGGCTGTCCGTAAACTTTATTCTTTGTCTTCCTCTTGCTCTTTTCCCCTCTACTTTTCCTGTTATGGCTAGATTTTCCAATCCGTCTTTTCTTATTAGATGTCCAAAGAATTCAAGCTGCTGCTTTCTTATGGTTTTTAGCAATTTTTTTAGCAATTTTCCGAGTCTGACCAGTTCTTTCATTTCTATTCAGACGTCTGAATTCGTTTGCTAAAGAAGTTTAGGTTTTAATTTTCGCAATGAATTCTCAGAGCTGCTGAATAGTGTGGAGGCGGATGCAGTGGCGGCTCCAGGATTTGGCAAGTGGGGACTAATCATGGGGGCCAACCATTTGTTGTTAGGTATGTAGTATTAAGTATAGGGTCCCAACAGAGAGGGAACTGGGGGGCCAGGCACTCAATAGTAGAGCTGTACCGATTGCACATTTTGCCGATTGTTCCGATTACCGATTGTTCCGATTGTTAGACAACCGATTGTTTTGCCGATACCGATTGTGTGTCGAATTCTCCAAATCGATAGTTTTTAATGATCATGCAATCAAATTTGCCATAAAGGTGTAGCGTAAATGCACATGTCCTCCGTATGCAGGTCAATTCGAGGTTTGCCAAGAGACTCAATGCACAATGTGTGCTTAATCATTAATGAATAATGATTTCGCTATCAGTACTTATTATGTAAAATTTTAAATTTCTATGTTCACATTGTAATTTATAACCGATTGTTCCAGTTATCCTAATAATCGGCTAAAATACAGATGTTACCGATAAATCGGTATCGGCACCGGATTGGCGCCCGATTACCGATTGTTCCGATTGTCCTAATAATCGGTCCGATTATGAATGTTGCCGATTAATCGGTACAGCTCTACTCAATAGGGGGCACGGGCCCCCTGTGGAGCCACCACTGGGCGGATGAATGGAGACAACTCATTCCTCGGACAAAGCAAAGACCAAAATAAAAATATAAACTCAGGGAAACCACCATGAATGCCTGGACTCAATCACTGCACACACCATTCGTCCCCTCTGTACCGTTCATTATCTAAGAAACAACAAGCTCCACGTCCTCTGTTCTTTTAATTCCTTCACTATCCCCTCAAGCCTTTAGGTCTAAACTTAAAACCTTCCTATTCCAAAAGTCATTTCCTCCATAGCTATAGTACAGTATAACAGCCAGAGACCCGCCACCTCATGGATACTGACCTTTACCTGGCCGACAACCCACCTTGCCTATAGCTATTTCAAGAAACTACTATACTTTCCAAAGCGCTAGATAAATTTACTAGATTTTACTTACTTACAGATGACAGCGTGTACTGAATGGCAGTGAAAGCCAAAGTTGCTATGTCCAGGTATTGAATATCCAAAACTGTTAACGCATAGACCTAAAGTTGTTTTAATTTAACCGACTGCAGTATTCTCGTAAAGACAGTATAAAAAACATGTAGATATCGGTAGGCCTACATAATTATAGGCTATGGAACGCGAAGACGGCTGAAGCTAAAGTGAATTTCGCTTTGTTTTGACAGTCATACAGGAAAAAATTGAAGCTCAACCCGATATTTGAGTAACTGGATACATCATTCAGTATAAATCACACTAACATTGGTTGTGTTTCTTAATATTACAGCAAAAGGACTATAAATAGCGGTGGTGTCGTAATTTTGGGGGAGTACCGTACAGTATAACCCAGTGTTTCTCAAACTGTGTCGCGCGGCAAACTGGTGTGCCGCGCGAGATTATCAGGTGCGCCGTGGGATTTTCTGGAAACTCTATTAAATCTAGAATTCCAATGTTTTCAATGCATCAGATCAATGACTGTGCTTCAACACCCTATTTTGTACGCATAGCCAGTGAGGGTCGTAGCGTCACCGATGTGGCTGATGAATCTAGAGTCTTGATAATTCGCCCCCCCCTGGGACCTGGGAGGATGGGAAGCTCAGCATTGCATGCCAAGTCCAGAGGCGGCGCCAGACGTTTGGGAGTGGGGGGTAGGGTTAACCTTTGCGTTAGGGTTAGGGATAACCCTAAAATCCCCCAATTGATAATTTTAGAAATGGCCCTGCTCCCTCGCTGGCCGCGTCTAGAGCGGCCTCCCTTGGAACGGGGTCCGGGGGTTTCTCCCCCGGAAATTTTTTGAAATCGTAAATGCTCCTACATGTGTTTTAGAGCATGTTGGACACAAAATCACAGGTCTGGTATCAATAGGTTCCATGTCTGTAATTTCTTATGCTTAAGTCAATTTCAAATTATTCTGCTTCGATTATGTGCGCATTAAGTCAAAAATTACTTATCTTTGGCCCATATTAGTGTCAGTGTTACTAAGAGTAAGAGTCAGGTGGCAGATGCTACTGCTCAATAAAATTTTGTTTAAAACCGCTGTAAATCTATTCAATGTCACAACTCACAAGTGGCAAAAGGCGACAAAAAGTAGACAGCAGGCAACTAAATTCTGATGAAAACTTCAAATCAAAGTTGCTAGTTAAAAAACCAGTAGGTTAATAGCTAAGCCATAGCAATTAACAGACATCCAATACTATCAATCATTGCTCAGTTATAGGTCTTGTACAATTGACTCTGGTCTCAAGTATATAAACACTACATTTAATAGAACTGTGTTCGCCTATCCAGTCGTTCAGCAAAGGTGTTTATGAGCTTTTCAATATCTAACGCACGATTCTTGTGAACAAACAAACGTTTAAGCCCGCAAAGCCATCCTGTAGATATATAGGGAACGCTTGATACTTAGACTAGTAAAACCGATCCTCAATCATCCCCTACCCCCCTACAAAAAATTCTCTGCAAATTTGCACGAATCTCACGGGTGGTCCTGATGGCAAGTGGGGTGGGGGTTTAAACCCCCCAAACCCAAGTACCTTGGTATACGAGATGATGCTGGTGTGGGAAGACATGGAATCCTAAATTATTAGGATTCCATGGGGTGGGGTTGTAAATTCGCAGTTAAGACTACGTGGTGCCAAGTACAACTAAAGCCACTAAGATACAACCCATGCCCTGTGTATAGTTTGATTGGTGAGCTTGCTTCTCTTAGGTAGCTGGATATGCGCAATGTTTCCAGTTTCTATGTGACACCTAAGTAGTTGTATAGTACCGCATGGGTCTTATCTGCAGAGCGGTCGTATACCGACAGAGAGGACTTGCAATTTGTTCTGAATCAAGCTATTCAAGTTGTGAACCTCATAGAATCCTGACCACTTAAATCTTGACTTCTTTCAAAGCTCTGTGAGGCAATGGATTCCGAATAGACATACCCATTACACCATACTGATGTTCGCTGGCTTTTCACCAGGGAAGGTTTTGAAGCCTTTCATCGGCCAAAATTAGTGACGTCTTTTCAAGTGTGCCGTCGATGTTTTCACGTATTTCTAGTGTGCCGCGAGAGAGGTAAAAGTTTAAGAAACACTGGTATAACCACTGTATAACCATATCTTGAATTATCTTAAATTTCAAACTGACTAAAACAAATTTCGTTCCCGGTTTTACGCCTCTTTCCATCGTCACGTGATAGATCCTACGACCTATGTGCTACCAACAGAGAACGTTTCAATTGTGATCAATGTACAACTATGTAGGCATATTGTTTGTCGTTGGCAATACAGTATTAACTTATTTTCAAAGCTCAACTCGGTTCAAGACTGCATATGACTTCGCGTTGATGTTATCACTGTTGCGTCTCATACTTTATAAGCGTCTTTTAAAATAGTGGAGCCGCCATGTTCTTTGCTGTCTGCTTTTTCGATTTGATCGATTTGTCTCTGATCGATCGATTCGGCTGATCGAACAGATCGATTGGGGAATTGAAAACTGAATTTGAATTGAAGGATGTTCTTATCGTCAACCGAATGTCCCGCTTTACAAATCGCAAACGATTTGCAATTATAATGGCACCGAGGCTGATTTATGAGCTGCATCAAATGTGTCTAATAGTACAGCACATTCGTCGACAAAAATTAGGCTTTCCGTATTTCTGCAAATTTCAGTTTGGCTTTCTTTTGACAGGGCAGAAATGCTATTTTGCCTTTAGAATAAGTATATTTTTATAACTTTTCATTTCTTTGTGTATTAAAATTGGCGCTATGAAAGTTCTTTAAATAATAATAATAATAATAATAATAATAATAATAATAATAATAATTATTATTATTATTATTAGTAGTAGTAGTAGTAGTAGTAGTAGTAGTAGTAGTAGTAGTAGTAGTAGTAGTAGTAGTAGTAGTAGTAGTAGTAGTACCATAGCAGTAGTAGTAGTAGCAGTACTAGTAGTAGTACCAGTAGTAGTAATAGTAGTAGTAGTAGTACTATAGTAGTAGTAGTAGTAGTAGTAGTAGTAGTAGTAGTAGTAGTAGTAGTAGTAGTAGTAGTAGTAGTAGTAGTAGCAGTAGCAGTAGCAGTAACATATTTATCATTATAGATAATGATAATATTATTATTGTCATAATAATGGCATCCTACTGACTTTTGTTATTATTAATTCCATTACTTTTGAAGCGCAACTTGTTTGGCTGTGAACATACAGTATGCAGCACCTCTTGCGCAACTGATGACCGTCTGAGCGTTCAGCGCAACATTTATAACAGAAATAAGATAGCGAAATAAAATTCTAATTTCATAAAAATTCTAATTTCATAAGAATTCTCGCGTCCCACTTCCAAAGCGCTGAGCGCTCCAGACGACATACAATTGACTATACTGGCTTCATCCGAAGGCTTTCTGTTGTTTATAATTAAGGATAGAAGGGTTTTCCCCTATCCCTATCCGCGTCTCGCCAGACAGGTGAATATACAAACGCCATCGGGTCTATTAGAGGCCAAAACAGTGTAAAAAGCGGCTTTCTTCTCCGTTCGGTGACGTCGTCATCAAAGGGAGAAACCAGCCGGATGGCGCCGGATTAGCTTCCGTTTTCGTCTCCTTGATCTTTCCTATTCATCTTTTATCCGGCGAGAACAAATTTTTGGTCTCAATTATTCGAAGATTTCGTAAAAAGACAAGCTGCTCTCTCCCCCTCTCTCTCTCGCTGCCTGTTTCTCTCTCTCTCTCTCTCTCTCTCTCTCTCTCTCTCTCTCTCTCTCTCTCTCTCTCTCTCTCTCTCTCTCTCTCTCTCTCTCTCTCTCTCTCTCTCTGTCTCTGTCTGTCTCTGTCTCTGTCTGTCTGTCTATCATATAGATGTCGTTGGTGAATGGTGATGGACAGTTTCTATGCCGAGACAGCAGAGAAAAGAAACAACGAATAAGCGAACGTCTGTTTTAACGGCGAATGTATAGCGTGCAACGGAACTGCAGTCACCAGCTAACGAGGAGACAGATTCGCTCCAAACCTTCCGCTTCGAATTGTTCATTTAATAAGCTCACGTCCACTCCTCAATCACGCGTCCAATATTAAAATTTACTTGGTTTGCGATAAAGCGCAGGTGTATGCTAATAAAATGCTTCAATTTACTTTCAGTTTGCTAATATGGAGGAGACAATGTTGAATTAGAGTGGTCTAAAATAACTACAGGTACAGTGCGCTAAGCGAACAGACTTTTGTACTGTTAGTGTTACTAGAGTGGTTTTCATACAGGTTTACTTAGCCTCCTAAACCACTTAAAATCACATTGTTATTATTATTACTCGATTTTAATTTACAGACTTCGCTATTTAGGTCTATTCTTAAAACCCCAGCCATAGGCGGATTTTATTAAAGGCTAGGGTAGGATTAAGCCTACCCAACTAATCCCACCAAAACAAAAAAATGGTTTTTCCATCAACACCAGGTCTGTCACTGGATGTCACGCATGCTGGATGTCACCCCAGACCCCCATGCTAGCCTACCCAAATATTAAACTCTAAATCCGCCTATGACCCCAGCTATTATTATTATTACTACTACTACTACTACTACCATTAATATCATCATCATCATCATCATCATCATCATCATCATCATCATCATCATCATCATCATTTTTAAGGTAAAATTAAAACGAGCGTCTGATAAATTGTCAATTTAAGACTTCATCTTGGTATTCCGTTTTGTAGAAAGAATTTCTGATATTATAGAATCAATGGAAGAGAATAACCATTTATATCAATTTTAAGGGACGCGGTGGAGTAGCGGGAGGATTTTTGCCACGCAAAAGGAGGGTGGCGGGTTCGAATCTGACCGCAGTCGCTGCGTAGCAACCTTCGCCCACTTGTGAACGACTTAGCGCGCGTGCCGTCAACAACCGCATGCATGTAATAATGCTAATAATTATTATGAAAATTTGAAAATATCAGGTCATCATTACACTACTTGACACGATGCACGATACTTCGAAGAGCATAGGATCTCAAGTAACGAGACCTTGGAAGCGAAGCCGCGAATGCTGCAGAATTACTTGCGCCTAGCAATATATAAAATCGTTTTGATTTCATATGCGTTGTCGGGTGTCTGTCGTGAGTGGCCTAAGTTTCTCTTCTACGAAGCCAATTTCGAAGCAGAACGAATCGAAGACGGCGTCTTTGCTCACGTCCGTCATCTCACACTATGCAGCAGATTATTACACAGTCACGTACCGACGACTTTATATAGCCTTTTTCGGGGTGGGGGTGGCATTAGTTTCCACCATTAAACGTGTGTCTTTCTTCGCATTTCGAAAATTATCTAAGCTCTGTAATAATTACCCAATGGCTGGCACTGGTTGGTAAATTGCATTGCATTATCAATCAATTACAAAGTTATAAAAAAACTATTGTCGTTGTCGTCGTCGTCATCATCATCATTACGCCCATGGATAATTTTACACCCCCTAACGCCCCCTCCAACACCCTCAAATTGAGACCGACACTCCCCCAACACCCAACACCCCAATTTCAGTTATGCGATTACATTTTTTACTTGTCATACTTTTTGGCAGAGGGAATCCCCAGAATTTACCGACACCCCCAAATTGATAACATTAGAAATAGCCATTATTAGGCCTATAATTAATCACATATGGGGCCTAATCATCGTGGTCGTTGTCGACTGCGTCATGCTCTATAGCTAAGCTAACTTATCCTGGAGAAATCGGTTATGAAAGCACATGTTCTTCGTTCGAATGCAGAATTCGGTATTTCGGTGAATGTATTTAAACATTCCTTTGTCATTGACTGTGCTATGCAACTGAGTTTAACCACTTTACCGCGTATCTAACTGTAGCTCAATGTAAAATGAACGGATATATTCGGGGTTCCCGGTAAAGCACGAATCTAGCAGCGAGTCTGCCCAAATACGAAGGGGCATGCAGTCCCTCCTTCACCCTGGGTCCGCCGTTTTTTTGGTAGGCGCAGGGCCTGAGGATGATCCTTTCAGAATTGATTCTCTCTCTCTCTCTCTCTCTCTCTCTCTCTCTCTCTATTTGTCTCTGCCAGCGCAGTAGTCGAAGTCAAAATCAAATATTGTAGATCGTCACGTCTTCAGAAATCGAATTTTTCTCAGTCACCACTCACGTCACAATTTCCAATCCGAGGACGATGTACAGATAGCTGCATTGATTTATGCCACACGACGCAATCATGCGAATGAATAGTATGCTGTATAAACAGGCAACGGCTAGTCCCTTGCTCGAGTTCTAACGTTGGGTTCCGGCGCTTATCTCCGGTCTATAGCCAATCAGTTACGTACGTGGTATAAGCCATTAATCTGTGGTAGGTTGCCAATACTTTCTGCAGACCCACGTTTTACCTCGCAGCTTAGCGATGTTCCTCATTTTACAAACGCCCTCTAGCGAGTAAAACTGAGTTGACCTTAAGGCTCCCGCTGGTTTTGAACCCGCGACCTTCTGCTCTATCGTTCAGCGTCGTCGCCACTCTGCTAACTTTCCACCCACATACTGTATTTTCCCTCAAAACACGTATTAACTATAAATATACATATATATATAGCTTTATATATGTAATAATATTTGTATATATTATATAATAATATTTAATCAATTTTATATTAATATTTGATTATATATATAATTTAATTATATATAATTTAATTATATATATAATTTAATTATATATATATAAGCGGCCTTACTGTCCACTTAACCCCTTTACCGTGTATTTAACTGTAACTCAATGTAAAGTGGACGGATATATTCGCATAGGCCTAGAATGAAAATGGTTTAAAACTATAACGTTGAGAAAACGAATAAAATTCGAATTCTTATCAGCATTGCAACCATCCACTATTTGGGTTCACGAGTTACAATTTGGAACTGTAGTTAGAATATTTCAAATCCGGAAGGTTCCGACAGTGATATATAGGGTCTCTTAATCTAGCGCTAGTCCGAAAACATGATTATGCGTTGATTTCAATTATTATCGAGGCAGAATAATTATATTATTGACGTTGTCGATATCTTTGTTTGGAAATATTGGAACAACGCATTGACTGCGCTCATCAGTCTCATGGCGATAGAAAAATTTCCTCGCCCGAAACGAACGTATAGGGTTTTCGATACGATTTCAAAACACTCGTCCGTCAGTCGGTCGTAAAATACTCGCCCTATGCACTAACTGATCCAGCTTCATCAGTGGCGCAGTCAGGATTCCGGAATAGGGGGAAGGGGGGGAGGGTCACTTCGACATTTTTATGCCCGAAAGTCTTGACAGGCCAAACTAAGAAGAAAGATCGTCGTCTCAAACGCTTTAAAGTCTGCAGCCTGGCGCGTTTTCCTCGATCTAATACTGTTCCTCCAACCAGGGTTATTTCTAGGATTATCAAATCGGTGGGGGTGTTGCTATATGCGGTGGGTGCCCAGCTGCCGAAAAAGTCTGACACGCAAAAAAAGGTCATTCGGCTCTCAGATTGGGATAGTTTTTTTTTTGGGGGGGGGGTTGGTCTCAGATGGGGGCTTTTAGGGGTGTAAAATTATCCCTGCCTCCAACTAAAACACTCGATGGTTTTGGACGAATCTCAAGACCGAATAGGGGGCCGTCCCCACCGCGCCTCCCCGTGGCTACGCCGTTGGTAAACGCGACGGTTTCAACGGGAAAACGGTTATTTTTCACCTACGAATCGACACCCGAGAGTGCAGCGGTGCTGGAGCGATCGCCGGCCGCCGACAACCGACAATTCCATTTGACCGTTTTTCCCCTTTCAACGGTCGCGGTCGAACGACATTTTCCTGCCAGTAGAAGTCGTCAATAGTTCCACTGTCCCAAATGCATTTCAAATTATCTCTTGATGTCAGCGCCAGCATTAACCCGTAATATTTCATTCCCGCTCGGGAAGCAATTTTGCCCCGCGCCGTCGTTGGGCCCAGCGCCCGACTGCTATGCGAATAAAATGCGTCCATTTTGCGTGTAAATCGTAAAAGAGAACCGGTTCCAACCGGTACAACTATTCTACGATCGATATATTTAGCCGGAAAGAGAAAATGGAGAGGCAATCAGACAATCTATTCAAAAAATTTATTTTTGAAACTCTTCAAATTAATTGAAAAACGGCGAGATATTCATTGGTGTTTTATTTTTCTGCTTTAATTCGTTAATAAGTCGACTTATAACGCGGTCTTGCTAATCCACAATCAGTCTCTCTATAGAATTGCTATAGTAAAATCCTATACCTAAGTTTAGAGCATAGACTCTATGAGAGAGAGAGAGAGAGAGAGAGAGAGAGAGAGAGAGAGAGAGAGAGAGAGAAAGAGAGAGAGAAAGAGAGTACATATAATTTGTCTATCTATAGACTGGCGGTTCTCAAAATTTTTACAATTTCTTGCGTGGTGGTTGGTCCCTAAGAAATGTTTTGGCTGACTCACGGACCTTATGAAATTTTAATTTTAAATTAACTGTAACTAACACATAGGCTACTTGTTTTGTCAATCAATTAATTATTTAATAAGAAAATTGAAAATCTTGGTCATAAAATGTAAATTCAAATGGAATCAGCACTCTTAGAGCCATCAGTGTGTTTTGTGTTGGTGAGATATCTTGAGAAAGTAATCCTCTTAATCCCTCTGAAACCGCTTGGGGTCCCCTATGGGACCACGGACCCCAATTTGAGAACCCTTGGTCTAGCCGGTTTACAGACGTCTAAACATTATTTCAATTGTCCATATTTTTGGATTTCAGTGTTTTAAGACCTAGCGCACATCCCTATAGCTATATGCACAGAAAGTGCTTATTAACCCCTTAACCGTGTATTTAACTGTAACTCAATGTAAAATAGACGGATATATCCGGGATCCCCAGTTAAGGGGTTAATTTTTGCATTTTGATCTTATCTGTAATGTTCAACTTAGGCGATCAGAAGCAACTGTATCTAAGCCGATGGATTTATAGACGCTGCCTTCTTGTCGATCGGCCGAAGTACCCGAGTCGACCGTCGGAAAGAAAGAACGCCACGATGAACGAAGAGCCCAACTGCAGCCATTCACCGTATTGGCATGACGACGGTTTCCACGACAACGCGTCGTCGTCGTCGTCGTCGGTGGCGACGCCGTCGCCGGAACAGGACTACGCCTGCCGACTGTTCGACTTTCTCGTCGAGACCGTCACCATGGGAACGCTGTGCGTCTTCGGATTCGTCGGGAACACGCTGTCGGCGGTCTGTCTGCGGAGGGACAAGTCGAAGAGCGCCACGCCGTTCCTGCTCATCTCGCTCGCCCTGGCCGACACCCTGTTTCTCGCCACCGCCCTGCTGCTGCGCGTCGTCACCTCGGTGCCCACGTTCGCCGGCGGCGGACCGCCGTCGTCGTCGTCTCTCGACGCCGTCGTCGAGACCCTGACGGCCTACATCGGCAAGTACGTCTACCCGTGGGCGATGATCGCCAGCACGGGGACGATCTACGTCACCGTCCTCGTCACGGTCAATCGGTACATCTCCGTCTGCAAACCGTATGACGCCTCCAGCCTCTGTTCCATCCCGAACGCCCGACGACAGGTGGTCGTCGTCTGGTTGCTGTCGCTGCTCTTCAACGTCCCGCGCTTCTTCGAGTACGAGATCCTCGAGCACCGCCGGCCGATCGACGACTGTCGGACGGTGACCGTGCTGCGGTCGGAACCGACGGAGATGATGAACAATCGCGTCTACCAGCTGGTGTACTTCAACTGCCTCTACTTCCTCATCATGTTCCTCGGCCCGCTCGTCTCCCTCATCGGCCTCAACTACAGGCTGATCATGGCGCTGCGCGAGACGCGAAGACGACGAGAGACGATGAAGAGCCGTCGTCGGGGCCGGGCTTCCACCGCAGCGACCTCGGCCCCGCCGCCGCCGCCGCCGTCGGCACCAGCAGCAGCCGGTCGGAGGACGACATCACGCTGATGCTGATCGTCGTCGTCGTCATCTTCGTCGTCACGCAGGGTCCGGCGCTCGTCACGCAGGTCCTGTTCGAGGTCCTCGACAACAGCTGTCCGTCGGTCTTTTTCTTCTACCAGCGCATCAGCGACCTTCTGGTCGTCGTCAACTCGTCGGCCAACTTCATCGCCTACTGCTTCTGCAGTCGGCGCTTCCGTCGCATCCTTCTCTCCCTCCTCCTCCGCGGCCGAAACTCCCCCGACACGGACCCCTGCGAAGGGACGGCGGCGACGGCGGCGACGGCGGCGGCCGCGCACGGCGGCCAGGACGGTCGAAGCGCCGACGACGACGACGATGGCGACGACTGTCAGGTACAGCAGCCATCGGACGGCGGGCTACGACGGAGGTCGAAACGGGGCTCCGCTGGCGTTCCTTCGGCGTCTGACGCAAAGGAAGGTCGTTCTGATGAGCGATGCCGCCCTCGAACTTCAGGAAACGAGACCGATTGTGGAATAAGGGACGCCTTAGAATCAAAGTATACTGTACAATGCTTGGAATCAAAGTACACTGCTTGGAACAAAGATGTCCACGGGTTGGGTTAACCCATCATGGGTTGGGTTGGATTAGGTTGGGTTGGGTCAGACTTTTCCATATTAATGGTGGATTGGGTCAGAAAATAAGCCATGGTTTAAAAACTGTAATGTATTACAGTCGGTTGGTTGGGTTGGGTTGGGTTGGGTCAAGTAAACCTATTATCGGCATGGGTTGGGTTGGGTTGAATAATTGATAGGTTTGGTTGGAGTGGGTTCTAAAAAATGGACCCGTGGACATATCTGGCTTGGAATCAAAGTTTACTATCGATTCTACGAACTGCTGATTTTGACTCAACGAGTTGAGTGACGTTTCTGATTTAGAGCTCGCCTATAATTAATCAACAGGTGCGTTGTCTCTCGACACAGATTGCCATCGAATACGCTAACAGTTTTTATATGCAAATGCCTAACAAGGACAATTAAGTTAATGTAAGGAATCTCTGTTCTTTGTCGTCGCAGTAATGAAGCTTATAAATCTATCGTGAATGTCTAACCGACACTCTGAAACGACGTGTGTGTCGATGAAAGGTAAAAATAAAATATTATTATAATGTGGTCGCCGTTGTACGATGTTATTAAAAGAGCCCAGAATTATGGTGGATAACTTGGTGGAAATGACAAGGTTCACTAATTTCATTGAGTGAATTGTCCCGCTGACAATATCTGCACCGAAACTGAGTTTTCATTTCGATGGAGTCAATATATTGAGCATGTCCACTGCAGGAATGGCAATATAGGACGTGGGTCATATAACGTTGTCTCCTGTAAACGTCTTGTTCGGCGCATTTCTTCGAGACGCAGTTCCATTATTAAACAATGCTTCCACAACGGCGTCTAAACAGAGAATAATAATTATATGAGTACTGGAAATACTTTGTGAAGGCATCATCGTAATCCTGTTAGCTGATAATATATCTACGTTGCATTCAGTGGCGTACTGGCTAAGAATCTAATACGGCGCGATAGCGCCGTATTAGGTTCTTAGCCAGTACGCCACTGAATGCAACGTATATTTCTTCTCTCTAAGGATGATTTTCAAACACCAGAAATAAATGCAAATGCCGAGTAAAGGTGCGAGTAAAGACCGGGGCAAGTTAATCAACCTATTTTCTAGACATTGGTCGAAAGCTAGTATCTGTCTGTCTGTCTGTCTGTCTCTGTCTCTGTCTCTGTCTCTCTCTCTCACGCTCTGTCTCTCTGTCTCTGTCTGTCTGTCTGTCTCTCTCTCTCTCTGTCTCTCTCTCTCTCTGTCTCTGTCTCTGTCTCTGTCTCTGTCTCTGTCTCTGTCTCTGTCTCTGTCTCTGTCTCTGTCTCTGTCTGTCTCTGTCTGTCTCTCTCTCTCTCTCTCTCTCTCTCTCTCTCTCTCTGTTGTTGTGTTGAGCGAATGGGCTTTTGGATACAAAACACCAAGAAGTATAAAGCGTATATGTACATGTATATTATATAAGCTCTTATATCATCAAAGTACCAAACAATAAACACAAATTCCAGACATTACTAACATCTACTGGACCATGATTATGATCATTAATAATAATTATTATTAATCTTTGCAATCAAATACAGCATATTTAATTGGATGGCGACAGCGCGAGAGAGCAACAGGCATCAGATCCATTGCACCTTTTGATTATTATATCCACCTATTGCAGAGTTTACAGGTCATTGACCCACCGAACCTTTGACATATCTATTGTAGCGCTTCAAATCCGTCAAACCACGTGACAACTACTCGTGAGTGGCGCCGGTACCATAAAGTCAATACAAAAATTGCATTTCAAGCATTTACTTGAGTGTATATGGAGGTCGGCTTGAGAGTTCATGCGCTACATAACTGCAAATTGAACCGCCCATGGGTCAAGACTCATTGACTCACGAGTAGTCACGACCCGTGTGGCTCATTGAGTATTGGTGACCAATTCGGTCCATGATCCATTGATCTGGTCTATGATGATCATGACCTTGGACTAGATAACCTCTCAACTGATTTCTAGATCGAGGGAGTCTAACTCTGGATTCGCGTGATGAATATAGGCGTAATTATCGCTAATAATTAAGAAACGGTGTCTTAACCCCTTAACTGGAGATCCGGATTTATCCGTCCATTTTGCATTGAGTTATAGCTCTAAATACACGGTTAAGGGGTTAATTAATGGTCGAACAAAGAGAAACCGTCTCCAGATGACGCGCCGAATATTTTAAGCAGACGATTATTTTTCCCGAAATGGCGGTCACGAGACCAGAAATTGGAGGCGACGAATTAATTCCGCAGATAAGACGGAATAATTTCCGGATATCTGGGAAGAAATAATAATAGTAATAATTATAATACGCATTGCATCTCGTCCTTTCTTTCGCGATTTCCGACGAGCGTCTCACATGAAGACCGACGAACATCGAACGATGTCAGAGAAGAATCGATTAATGCAGATTCTGTCTAAGCGGATTCAGTTGATTAATTAATAAAACGATAATTAATTAATCGTGCTGTTGACCATGCTGTCCTAAACGACCAAATCTTTCCATTCCAGAAATAAACATAAACGCCATAGAGGTAAACCAACAGCCAGATTCCAGAAGACTAAGAAAAATCATTCATAAATATCAAATAATTAACTCATTCTGCCCTTTGTTCTCAGACGGGACTTACTGCTTGCGTTCAATAGGACAGGAAAGAGAGAGACAGACAGACAGACAGACAGACAGACAGAGACTGAGAGAGAGAGAGAGAGACAGACAGACAGACAAATAGAACAATCAGGAAGAGAGACGAATAGGACCACATGACGCTGTAACATACTTGTTGCGTGTCTTTCCTTTTCTGTACAGTTTTTTTTAATTAGTGGGTTTCGGGTTAGTGGACTGCCTGTGCAACGGAGACAATTTTGTGCAATTAAAAATTAACAGATTTCTGGGAAAACATAAATTAACACTAAAATCCGCTATGCAATTAGCTCTCTCGCTAACGAGCCTGCCGCTGACAGAACAGTTAGTAAAAAGACTTTCCGTTAATCTGTCGACAAAACTCTTTGGATTCATTCAGCGTTTGGTGGCACTTTCTTCCGTGACTAAACCTAGTAAACATTTCCGAGTTTCAGCTGCATTGATTTCCAGTAGATCAGTAACA
>CM030844.1:4298082-4423082 GCA_018105865.1 Metaphire vulgaris
CCGAAAGGGCATCCTTAGGCACATTTCTTCAATAACGCAATCACCTCTCAGACTTCGACGACCCAGTCGTAATATACGTCATTACACAGGCAATCTTCAATGTTCAGAGGTCACGCGATTCTGTGCTATACTATACTTCTTGCGTTAATTTTAATTTTTTTAGGTAATCGTATTTTGAAAATCGTAAATCGTCGTATAGAGAAGGAAAATGAAACGCCGTGGGTGCTGCTGGTAGTATTAGAAGTCAGCCTGTCAGTCGGGCTCCCCCACCCCCCCCCGACTGAATATATCGTCTCCATAGCCCAAGAACGCCACTTTATTGCCACTGGTGGTCGTGCGCTCTAGCTTGTTCTCATTATTGGCGCAAGAAGTCCGGGCATCAAAAAGCAAATCACCGATTATAAAAGTTTACAGCGTCAATGTCATCGGAAGGTGAGGCAAAACGGTTGGAGTGTGTCACTGAGCTCTTTGGAGTTCCTAAGCATAAATGAATAGATTTCCAGATACTCTGTTACTCTCTCTTTCGCTTACTATTCTGTAAGAGGACAAAAACACGCGCGCGCACACATACAGTATAGACATCGACTGGAGAATGCGCTTTTGACTGAATTACCACTTGTGCCAGTTCGATTCGAGAAAAACAGATTACTATTATTTCTCCAACATCAGTATACGCGGAAAGTTCGTACAGCAACTACTGTTCATCTCTGCGAGCAAACCACACGTTACACGGACGCAATTGCTGTGCACTGACATTCCAGATTTCATTATTCGGGGGGGCGAGAGGGAAGAGGGGCGGTGGCAGCGACTGCGTTGATTTCATTATTCAAGGGCAAAGCTGAGAACTCTCGCAAATACCAATTGACAAATAATTGGGCTCTGTTGTTGACTGCTTCCTTATATAGGGTCTACATTCAATTCGAAATTTTTACCTTCTGTTGATCTTATAAGAGGTATGGTCAGGAGGCGACATCTCAAAAAAATTCTAAAGGCCTCTCTCGACGGCTGAAACTTTTCATACACTATTCTATATAAAGTCCTCTTGACTACAGCTACAGAAGCTTACTTATAATAGAAGGCCTAATCATAACGTCCTCGATGATGATGATGATGATGATGATGATGATGATAATAATAATAATAATAATAATAATAATAATAATAATAATAATAATAACGACGACGACGACGACGACGACGATGATGATGATGATGATGATGATGAGCCTTGGAAAACGAACTTTGAAATGTATTTAGCTATCCATTTGACTTGCAGGGTCGTAGAGACGGGGGTATATCGTGTTTTTAAGATTTTCAACGTTTTCAAGATTTATATCCTCCCAAATCACATTATACCTCTCCCCCAAATCAAATTTCTGGCTACGCCCCTGTTGACTTGCTAATAATAATTTCCAGTGGAACCATCAAGTTTTCTGGTGCTTATAGGACATGAGTCTACATATTAGGAAAAATACCTAGCCCTTTAGCTAGCTGTATGACCAGTAGCTTATGAAGCAAGCCAAAATGTCGGCCTTACGGGTCGAACGGGTTAAGACTAGAGGCTACAGCGTCAAAATGTCCGAGCGATAACTTCGAATTGCTTAAACTTATGTCGTATCACTGGTCTAAAGATCGCGGAGTAGTTATTCGCTAGAGTATGCAGGATCTATGATTAATTAATTAATGGAAAAATGAACAGAACGGATGATTTCTCTGCGCAATAAATGAGACGACATCTGTGTTCACTTAACCTGCGAAAGTCACGCCCGAAATGCGCAATCATGCGGCGCTATATAAATTGCTTTTGGATGCGCTCAACTTCACGCCCTTTGGCCGCACACCGGTTCCTCTCTCTCCCCTCTTTCTCTCTCTGTCTCTCTGTCTCTCTCTGTCTCTCTGTCTCTCTCTCTCTCCCTTTTGTCACACGTCGTCACAAAAAGTCAGACCCCTAAGATGTGACGTCACAACGCGTTAACCGACGCTCTTCTCGTCTTTCGAAAAATCTTGACAAGCAAAAAAGGTCATCCTCATCCTTCCGTCGGTCCTTTTTCCTTTCCAAATATACTGACAAGCAAAAATGGTCGCCAACTAAAAATGTTTTTATTGTGTGACGTCACAATTCTGGAACCCTCTCCCCGTCGTCACAAATCGTCACAAATGTTTGAACCCCCCCCGTAAGTGCGTGACGTCATTTATGGACAGCCCCTTAGCGCTGTAAATGTAATCTCTCTCTCTCTCTCTCTCTCTCTCTCTCAGCGTTTGCTGTAATGCATCTCAATGGTCACCGATGGCACAACAACAACAACAACAACAACAACAACAACAACAACAGCGAATTTCAGTTGAGTATTGATCCACAGACGGTTCAACCTCTGCCGAAAATCCTCTGAGACCGACCGACCGACCGACCGACCGACCGACCGACAGCAGTGCGTTAGAAATGGACGCGTAAAGTCTCCGTTACGTCGATGATCCGGCGAAACGACCTCGCATTTGCGTGCGAATTGCGCGGGATATCGACGACTTTGATTGAAATAAACAGGCGTAATAAGTAAAAAAAAGGTGTCGTAAAATAAAAGGTTGTTTTTAAATCGTAAGAATGAAAAGGCAGATGAATTTACTCGACGACTGATGTGTTTGTATTCGCAGTCTTGCAGGAAATCACGAGGATGGAGTGACTCAGTGTCGTAGTCAGGGTTCTAAAATGGGGAGAGGGGTGCCACATCGACATTTACTGACTAAAAAGGTCTCCGGCGAGCAAACAAGTCGTCAGAGAAAGTTCTTTCTCTCATTGGCGATTATTATTATTATTATTATTATTATTATTATTATTATTATTATTATTATTATTATTATTATTATTATTATTATTATTATTATTATTATTATTATTATTATTATTATTATTATTATTATTAAGACCAGTGGCGTAGCCACGGAGGCTTGGGGTTAAAAACCCCCTTGGCTGCCGACGAACATTTTTTACATGCTTTTCCATACATTTTTTATTTTCGGTCGCGATTTTGGGGGTCAAACCCCCTTGGCTGGCTGCCAATTGAAAACATTTCTAAGTACTATAGAAAGTAGAACAATTTAAGTAGAAAGAATACGAAGGTGACGACCTTTTTCTGCTTGTCAGCTCCTAAAAAAGGAAGAATAAGAAAAGTTTGGAAAGTTTCGTCACGATCGAAACCAACCCCCTCTCCCTCTTCCGGAAATCCCGGCTACGCCACTGGTTGAGACAACTTATGTACTGTAACGTCGTTGTCATGGCCGAGGCAAAAGAGTCAAGGGCGATTTAACAAATGTCACTTGTATGATTTGTTGAACAAGTAAGTCTTTAGAATTCGCCGAAATGATAAAATACAATTGGCTTTCGTGACATTCACAGACAGCAAGTTCCACAGAATCGGATTACCACGTGACGCCGATCTGTCTACGAATTTAGCGGCCTTGGCTGGAGGTGGAATAATTAACTGTTCGTAGCTCTGTGAGAGAAGTCTAGAACGAGTTGGTTCTCGAGATAAGTGACGCGATGTAATCCGGACCAGTGGCGGTTCCAGGAATTCTTGGTGGGGGATGAGCAAAAGAACAAAATTATAGGAAGTTGGTGGAGGGATTCGAAGCCAAGAAGAAGAAAAAGAAAAAAAGAGAAAAAGGTCACTTTTAGTGTTTTCAACGTTTTGTCCACTAAATGTTAATAAGCCTTGCCAAAAAAAGACTGACAAGCATAAAAGGAAGGTCATTTGCAGTATTTTTCACTTTTTTTAAACTCACCGAAAAATAGATTGACAAGCAAAAAAGGTCATCCGGAACCCCGGTGGGGGGATGCATCCCCGGTCATCAACATGGTGGAACCACCACTGATCCGAACAGAAAATATCGTTCAAGGCTCGATAAGTGAACAAGCATCGCTTGAAGACGATGCGTTTGTGAATTCGAAGCCAATGAAGTCTGTCACTGAGGAGAGGCGTAACGTGGTCGTTCCAACGGGGCAGCCGAAGATCAGACGAGCAGCATGAAACGGTCACAACGGATTGTAAGCGATTCAACTGGATATTCTCTTCCATTGCGCTTCCTATACTCCTCTCCAGAAAATAATTATATCAAAGGTATTTGCGCAAATTCCACGAATTGTTCCACCCAGAACTGGGGGGCCCGTGCCCACCCTCTTAGGTACGCCAATACATTGACTACACCAGTGCAATATCTGTCTTCAGTTTCTGATCGGGTATTTTCCCAATAGGATCATGGGCGTACATAGAAATTTTTCCAGTAGGCGCAAAACAGAGTCATGTGACGATACAAAACAGGGTCATGTGACGATGCAAAACAGGGTCAAGTGACGAAAGAAACGAAAAACTCTTCAGGGGGTGCAAAGCAGGGTAATGTGGCGAAAGAAATGAAAAGTACCGTAGGCCTACAATATTGCCAAGGTCTATTGGTTTATTCTAATAACTTAGCGAACTCTTAGATAAATTCATATGTTATCTTAGTACTTATAGTGCATTGCTATTACGAATGATTGTTACATTTTTAAAAGTATTATTCTACTTTTTTCATGATTTCGCAATTTATCCAGGTGGGTGCAATTGCACCCAATTTCACCCCCTTTCTGACACCCATAGATCGAATATTGATGGTGATTGGGCATTGTCCTGATAGGGTATTGATGTTGATGGGGGATATTGTCCTGATGAGGCATTGTCAATGGACGCCTCAGTGTCAGTCTTTCTCCACTGTCAATAATGCTATTTGCCGGCTAAATCGTCACTGTTCCCTTTTCTGCAGCTGTTTTCTCAAAATGTCTCTCTTCGGTCGCCTGTCTTTTAAAATTGTCCAGTAATTTCCCGATGTTTACTGGTCGTAGAATTTTATTTCAGTTTTGTTGCCGCTGTCTCCAATCCAGTTCTCTTCCTCTTTATGTGAGATTTTTTAAAAGTAATAATATCTCACTGCTCTTATGTTCCATCGTAAATAATGTGTCTAATACAGATCTTACATATTGTTTGCAATTTTGTGCAGTATTTCTATAAACACTACATATAAAACAGTTGTCGAGAATGGATCCTATACGCTGGTAAATAACATTTTGTTACCGAAAACGGAAGAAGGCATTTTCTTTCATTTTGTTTTCATGCATCAAAATGTTGAAAATGTCCACCATGAAAACGTTTCGAATAACTCAACTGAAATATGGAAACGGGTCACTGAAAATGACCCACGACACACGCGACACCATTTAACCTTGACCCACGTGATCCATCGGACATGGATGACCCGTTTTACCATGACCAATCGACCCATCGTCGTCTCTGACACGGCCTTCACTCGCCCAATCAATGCCACCCCCCACCCCCACCCCCGGCCCCCCACCCCAGTTCATCGTGGTATTTGTCCTTCAAGAGACGCTAAACAAACTCTGAACAATATTTAGATATTAAGAGAATCAAACCAATTTTTACGGTCAACAAATTTATAACGTTATACCACTCCACCCCAACCCCAACCCCCAAAATCTTGATTATGTCGCCCCAAAATTTTAGAATGAGCGGGGTTTCCTAATTTAACGAGTATCTCGAAACTAGAATGTCACTTCGCGCTATTCACTCCCCCCCCCAACATCCACAATTCTAAAAATAGAGAGAGAGGGAACAAAATATTTTACTCATAATTATGCACATACACTCGTTATAAACTACAATTCTTCTGAATAGTATACTGTACATCGGCGAGGTATACACTCTCCAGTATACATAAGTATCGTGTTCCAAGGGTCAGGTAGGTTAGTATTATAGATCCTTCAGTGTTTCAGAGTGTGCACCGTTAGACAAATATATTATAACAAAACTATAATATATGAAACCGAAAATAATTGCAGGTAATACAAAATTGCATAAAAGTAAACGCTAACTAGAGAGGTCATCACTTGCGTCGCAATATTCGTTGCGCAAAAGTCGCCCTTTCGTTGTTTGATATTAAAGTCCCGTATTTTGGGAGAAATTTCGAGGGATGCATATTTCCTATCGAAGCATAACTTGTAATTATTGGATCTACTCTACAGTTTCTACTATCGGTGACAGATTAGAACTCAGGAAAGTGCTAAATTGGACGCTTAGTCAAACGACTCTCCTCCGAGAGTACATTTTCGAGTCTTTTCGTCACCATGGAAACCGATGCGTCACGCGAAGAAGGAGGTCTCTGAACAGGTTCGTTCTGATTCAACGTGTATTCTCCATTCCCCCGAATTAAGAAGAAAGACCACTTCCCGTGACGTCATACGAAGAGCGACGATTATCTAGCGCCGTTTCCTGGTCACTGCCGCCGCCGCTGCTGCTGCTGCTGCTACCGAATGATATGAAGTGAGAGGCGGACATAGCTACGAACTGTCTGGACTTTGAAATACGACTTTCCTCTTCTCTTTCTTTCGTTCTGTCCGTCGGTCGGGCTCGGTCTGACGATGCATGCGAAGTCTGGACGACGGCAAACGACGTCGAACGAGTCGAGATTATTCGGGCAACTTACTGACACGCTCTCCAAATATTGGAAAGAATGGAAGCGCTCATCTACCGCTGGAGTGTCCTTCCATTTGTCGCCGAGAAACGAGAGATAGAGGGGGAGAGGGAGAGAGGGAAGCAAAGAGAGAGAGAGAGAGAGAGAGAGAGAGAGAGGGAAAGTTAGTTCCCAAGTGGAATGCGCTCTTGTAAGGACGATGAACCGGAAACGCAATAACACGGAAGAAGACTCCAACGACGATGACGACGACGACGACGACCATGCCATCTCGTTATGTCAAATTTTCTCGAGAAAAACATCCGAATTAGCAAAAACGAAAACAAGAATCGACTGTCGAGAGGTTACGTAAATCAAAAGAAACGCGTACTAGAACTGATAAGAACGACGACGACGACGACGACGACTACATCGCTGGTGCTGCTGATGATGATGATAGCAACGACGTCTCGATTTCTCTTCAGACTGTACTTTTTAACCTTCAAAAATGTAAGAAACCTCAGTTGGGAGTTTCCAAGAAATTCCCGAAATGTGATTAATCAAAGACCACACAACAAGATCAACGAGAAGCCTTAAATTATTATTCTTTCCTAGCATTATTATATACAGTAAGAACAGAAACAGGTCCTCGGCATGTTTATATAGGTCCTAACACTTTCATATTCTGACAGAACTTAGACCGAATGAGTTGCGTATATACAGCGGCGCCGGCTTATCGGTTGTGTTGACGTACCTGTCACAAAGAAAGAGAAGGACGATAATAAATTCGTCGAGAATACATACAGTAAATTTCCACCGTAATTTGGAAAATCTCGTATCCAGTAAAATAGGACAGCGCAGATGCTTTTATTACCTGGCTAATATAGACCAGAAGGTTGAACGAATGGACAACATCGCTCTCTCCTCCTCTTCAACTCCCTCTCCCTCTTATATATACTGTATATATATATACAGGGTGGCGCAAAAAACCGGACTAGTTCCATATAGGTTTGGCATTTAATATAGTCCGGTTTTTAGCGCCACACTGTATATTAGATTATATTAATAGGCCTATAAATAAATTATAATGTCGCCAACTCGACGCAAATATCTTGTCTTTTCAGTATTTTGCCAACTTTTTCATTTTTGCCGACAGCAGCATCTGGGTAGCTTGGCCTTTCTCTCGAAGTGCAAGCAAAATGAGGCACATGATTGGTTGACCGACAGGCCTCGACAGCAGTTTTCCAGAACAATGCAGATTAGCGTCAAAAGAGATGAAAATGCTGAGAAGATTTCGACTCAGAGAGAGATAGAGAAAGTGTCGTGCTTATGATGAGCGACAAACGCAATAATTAAGTCGTTAGTTCCATATTCAGATTCGTGGTTACAATTTCAAAAAAGCGTCCGATCCTTCGATTTCAGATTCTTGACGTGTGACATTTTCTTTCAATGGTCGTTCCCCCCATATTTTCGGCTAGAAGCAAATTGCTATTACACAAACAAGATTCTGCTGATCTTTTCGATCAGTTATTTGAGTCAATCGGATATAGTCTTGATCACATAAATGAAGATACAGTTCAAACAGAGGTTTAGCTAGGAATTTGATTTGGGGATGGGTAAATTTTAGGGTTATATATTGTTATATATATAATATTTATATATTATATTACATAAAATATATAATATATATTATATATATATATTACATATAATATATATTTAACGTTATATATTTTATATTTTAGATGCTTTATATATATGTATACAGGGGTAGCGCTAAGGGGGGTCCGCGGGTCCGGACCCACCCAGCCTCGGGCAGGGGCACCCGAGCAAATCGTGCAAATCCGCAGAGAAATTTTGATTTGGGGTGGGGTGGTCTGAGCCGGGTCATGGTTGTGTAGATTGCATTAGACCCACCCAGCCAACAAAACCCAGCGCCGCCCCTGTATATATATATATATATATATATATATACTGTATTATATATACTGATTTTATGGGTATATATACCGATATATCCCACCGTCGCTACGCCTATGAGTTCAGAACGTGCTGGAAATATATTTTTGTCAGCCATGAATGTTCTGTTAGAGTTTCCAGGTCAATTATTCTTAGAAGCTTCGACTTACATTCGCGGACATTGCACCCCGCGTCCAGGTCGCGACTTACTTCGCCGTTGGCTTCTGCGCTGACGCCGAGGAAATCCTAAAACTTTCTCGGCCACAATTCCGCAGAGACAGTCCCGCAATATCCACCCCATGGAGACCCGGACGCAATCTCGATTTATATCGGTCGACGGGGGGGGGTGGACTAAAGTTCGCGACACTATAAATTAATCGGCTTGTCGGTTTTATTTATAGGAAAGTAGCGTCCAGGGTTTAATCTAGGCCGTTTCCGGGGGAGATTGCCCTTTTCCCCCAGACATTTCAAATTCCCCCCGGAAATGTTGGCATACTGCATCAACTGACAGCAGACCCTAGCTGACTTCCCCCCCCGGCTTTGTCAGTCCCCCCCCCGGAGTCCAGAGTCTAGATTAGCGCACTATCATTGGAATAGACACACACACACACACACACACACACACACGACTGTGCAATTGCATGGACTATATATAATACAACGTCACCTGCAGAATTCAAGAACAGGTGGTCGCTACTGGCGCGCCAATCATTTGCTGGCATCGGCTTATTAATATTTTATTAGAGACGCAATTAACGCATCTCCAATATGACACGACATCTTTAATATTAACTGATGTAGAGAAATATAATATTTTACGATTTCTCGAATGATACAAACAGGGAGAATTTCCGGGCCCCGGTGCAAAATAAAATAATCACGGGCCCCTGATCGGACAAGTGTGTGAAAAAGTTGACCTTTTTTATTGCTTGTCGGTCTTTTTAAAAGTAGAATTCCGTGTCCTCGTTATAAGCACAAGTCTGAAAAAGTGTCGATGACGTTTTTTTGCTTGTCCGTCTTTTTATGGTATTAATTACTTAATCATCATCTTTGGGCCGGGCCCCTAAGCAGACAATCGCCGGGGCCCCTGAGCTCAGGCTTATTTTTAGGATTATCAATTTGGGGGTGTCGGTAAATTCTGGGGGTCCCCTGCCAAAACGTCTGACAAACAAAAAAGGTCATCCCATAGCTGAAATGAAGGAGGTGTTGGAAGGTGTCGGTCTCAAATTGGGAGGGGGTTGGGGGTGTAAAATTTATCCCTGCCAGACCTCATGACGAAGATGACCTTTTTTCCGTTGACATAGTCTTTTTCGAGGTTCATTATTATTATTATTATTATTATTATTATTATTATTATTATTATTATTATTATTATTACGAACATTTATAAAGCGTAAGTTCGCAGTGCAAGTTCGCAGTGCAGCAAATACATCATCATCACCGGACCCGGGCCCCTCTGAGCTCCACGGGCCCCGGAATAATGTACCGGCTGCACCCCCTCTCCTCAGGCCTGGATATAAGATGCTTAATGTTTTCTGTATTTTCAAGCCAACTTCCTTGCTTGCTTTTTGCTAAGTTTGATATGAGTTTCTTTGCGCCGCATAAAACACAGGTAATACACGAGGGTCTAGAGAAAGCAATGGCAAACTACTCTAGATTAATGGCATAGCCACCTGCGTCGCTGCTTGCCTGACACCGGAGATCAGCGCCGGGCCCGAAGCTCGAAATCGAGTATGGGCGAACCCTTTACCTTTACCTTTTTTACACGACCAGTCAACGCACAGAAGCTATAAAACAAATTAAATTGCTTGGAACCGGAAATATGCCAAGCTAAATTACGTTTTATTCTAGTAAGTAAGTAAACATCGCGTTGTCGGATAATTTAACAAGACGCTTATTTGACTACAGATGTCGCCAGGTTGTGAAATCGAAAACAATATTTTTACAGTTAACCCCTTAACCGTGTATTTAACTGTAACTCAATGTAAAATGGATGGATATATCTGGGATCCCCAGTTAAGGGGTTAATAATGTAAAAAAATGAAAAGCAGTAATAGGCTACAAGAGAATCAATAGTCGACAATAGGCTAATATGAATTTGATGTGCGAATTCTATGACTGTGTCCTCTTCGTTTTGAAAAGATTTTAAAGATAGTTAAAGCAGCGATAGGCCACAAGAATTGCATTCTAGTTTCTTCGAAACTCATAACGTTACTTTCGATCAGTTAACGCGAACATGCACTGAAGATAGAACCAGACTTAGATCAGTGCACTACTTATTGTAGGTTTCTATACTCCAGGGATATTTTTACACCCCCTAACACCCCAAACCCCCTCCCAATTGAGGTTAACACCCCCAAAATTTGGTTATGTGTCAATGGTATGCATACAAAATGCATACTAATTAGCTCCGGACACCTCCCCCCAGTTTGAGGTCGACACCCCCCAAATTTACAATCCCAGAAATATCCCTGCTATACTCAGATCCATTTCTTGCGAAAGCCAATAGACGCTGAACGGTGGTTAATTGTTCCTTACTTTATCCGCTATCAGGCCCGGGTCAAGCGCTTCTGGAGCCCTATATATAGTATAGGCAAGTTAGTTTGTGACCGCTCCCGTGCGACCGATTTTTAGTAAGCGAAATATTGCAATTTTTCAAGTTGACCTTTAAAAATGTCCACTTTAGTCGGAATCCCGCAAATAATTGACTTCATTATTTCCCGAGGACTTCCCAATTTTTTATTTCCTCGAAATTTCTCCGACGCTTTTAGAACTCGAATTCTGGCGCAGTTTCAGCGAGCAGCAACAAATGAAAAACTAGACTTACAAGCTCTGATATATATATATATATATGTATATATATATATATATACTGCGGTTGTTACAAGCTGATCACTATAGAGCAGCGGCGTATATATGCCAATGGTATAACTAGAGATTCACTTGCATACAAAACAGTCAGTTTAGCAATTAGACATCGACTGGAGAGCATGAAAACCTTTCAACGCCGATCCACCCCACCCCACTCCACCCCACTCCACCCCACTCCACCCCAATTCTCCATCTCGATTTCCGTTTGCTGATATTCTCTCTCGATAGAATTGTCGTCGCTCAGAACACTTCGTCCAGTGTACATACGCATTAGTATTGCGGCGACGGCGGTCATTGGTTACAGTCTCAATAACGCAGATGCATTTCGTTAGCGCTTTTTCTGATCAAGCGACTCTCTCTCCCTCTCTCCCCCTCTCTTTCCCCTCTCTCCCTCCCCTCTCCTCTCTCCCTCCTCCCTCTCTCCCTCTCTCCCTCTCTCCTCTCTCCCCTCTCTCCTCTCTCCTCTCCTCTCTCCCTCTCTCTCTCTCTCTCTCTCTCTCTCCCTCTCTCCCTCTCTCTCTCCCTCTCTCCCTCTCTCTCTCTCTCTCTCTCTCTCCCTCTCTCCTCTCCTCTCTCCTCTCTCCCCTCTCTCCCTCTCTCCCCTCTCCCTCTCTCCTCTCTCCTCTCTCCTCTCTCTCTCTCTCCCCCTCTCCCCCTCTCCTCTCTCCCTCTCTCCCTCTCTCTCCTCTCTCTCTCTCTCTCTCTCTCTCTCTCCCTCTCTCCTCTCTCCTCTCTCTCTCTCTCCCTCTCTCCTCTCCCTCCTCTCCCCCTCTCCCTCTCTCCCTCTCTCCCTCTCTCTCCTCTCTCCTCTCTCCTCTCTCTCTCTCTCTCTCTCTCTCTCTCTCTCCCTCTCCTCTCTCTCTCTCTCTCTCTCTCTCTCTCTCTCTCTCTCTCTCTCCCTCTCTCTCTTTCCCCCTCTCTCTCGATCTCTTTCATAACTGTCGTCCGTGACAGCGAATCGCTCTTTGCCGCGAAGAAAAATCGGTCTTGCGCTGTCTGGGAGACACAATGCCGACCACAATCTATTCTGCCTGGATACAGTCAATCAATCAATCAATCAACTTCTATAGCGCCACTATCATAATGCCCAGGCATCAGCCGATGGCACGACAATTCCAAATGGCATTAGAGCATGGGTCTGGGGCACGCGCCCCCTGCAGATTCCTACTGTAGACATTGCTGCAAAGCAGTCAAAATCCCTGAAGGAAGGTAAGCCGTCAGCATTAACATCTTCAAACTTAAACGGTATGCGTTGAGAAATATCCAAACGATGGCGAATTTGACAAAATCCAGACGACAATATTCGGAATAATTCCTTTGCTTTCTCCTGACCGAGAAACTGACAACAGTGTCCGTCGTTAGAACATTTGTACCGAAATTACCGTTAATTTCTTTGGCAATGCTACCGAATTTCCGTCAAGTATTTTAAGCACATGTATATTACATACAACACACGAACTAAGTTCATGATTTTTTAAACATTGTATATTTGCCTTGATGATGTTGTTGTAGCGCTATTTGACAATAAATTTTACTTTTTTGGTACGCATAGAAAATGATACAGAATCACAGATCGCTGCATTGCTGTTGTTGTTGTGGATTATGATGATGATGAAGACGACGACGACGATGACGACGACGATGGTGACGACGTCGACGACGATGATGATGATGATGATGATGACGACGACGATGATAAGTGCAAAAACGAAAGCTGTACGACGTATAAACGCTTTTCCTGGTGACCGGAAGAACCACCTCTCCAAGGTGTTACAATCTCCGAAAGAGTTTTGAAGCATGATCATATAGCGCCTGATTATGTTAGAACGAGGAATAAGCCGCGTGTTATTCGGTCCCTATCGAATCAGCGATAGATTCCCGCTCGTCCGACAACCGCTAAGTCCGAAACAGATCGAGACGAAGACCGATCGCCTTTATTACCTACCATCCCGTGGGTAATGGAACCGGAGCTTATGAGGTCTTTTTCGACGAAATCGTTAACTCCATCGCGCTATTCATTAATTAACTTTGCTCTCTGCGTGTCAACGTGAATTTCCGAGCTAGAGAGAAAGAGACAGACAGACAGACAGAGGGGCAGAGAGAGACAGACAGAGACAGAGACAGACAGAGACAGAGACAGCTCAGATAACATAACACTCTGCAGGAGGAGTAATCGGAACCTAGATGGATGATGGAACGCGCTGACTGAACTCGCGCTACAAATTTCTGTCTAGGATTGCCACGGCGTTTTCCAATTAGGCTGATTGATGATTGCGCATCTCTGTTTGAGAGAAGTTCCGGTGAAACTCTCGGCTAACCGAATACCGCGTGCCGTCGCATTGATCCGGGGTCAATTTCACGGGTTTTACTAATCACACACACACAGTTCCGACGAAGATCAGTTGAAATCGCGCTCCTCTTACTGTACAACGGTCGACGACGAGACGCCATTGGATTCTGGGTTCACGTAAAGACATCTGAACTGACGTCATCGGCAGACATTAATTCACGATCACGTGATGCGCAGAGGTCAATGCGTTCGCGCGTTCAACGGAATCAACTCAACGAACAATGCTACAGCATCTCTCTATTTGGATATATCAGATGTTCTAGCATTGTCTTTAGAAGTGTATGTACATCTATGACCAGTGTTGGAGTTGCCGGGGGGGGGGGAGATTGGGGGGTTGAACCCCCAACTAACTTTGCAACCCTCCCAAAAAATGCATATCTGGTACATGCAGTTTCTGTCATGCATTGAGTTTCAGTCCTCAGCCCCCCCCGCTCAAATTTCACAACCCCAACACTGTCCTAATACCCACAGCACCCCGCAATCTGAGAGCAACACCCCCTAATTATGATGTAGTTAAGATGGTAGCGGCGCTAACAAAGGGGAGGGAGGCCAGAATCTATCAACACCCCCAAATTGATAGTCCTAGAATAACCTTAAAGGTTAAGAAATAACCCTAATGATACAGATACTTAAATGTTTTGCAATTAAGTATCTTTGATATTTTTCAAAACCGTTAAGCCAGAGGTGGGCAACCTTTCTTCATGAAGGACAGCATGAGTCCCGACCGTAAGTCAAGTGGGCCGTATCGTGACTATACAACACAAGCACCTCTTCATAACAATAATTTAAAATTTATATTTCCTACGTTCATGTTTGCGTAATAAAAACAGACTGCAGCCACTGCACATTTTAAAATTGCATTTCAAATACCTTATTTGTAGATAAAAAAGTGAACTTAAATCTCGGTCGATAACGCCTGCAAACTTAAACAATTTTACTGGTCGTGGTTTAAGACGCTTTGCAAAATTTTAATGAAATTTACATGTGCCTGTGATTTCAATTTCCCTTAAAAGCCCGACAATTCGAAAAGGTTAGCGACCCCTCGAGAGTCGACATAAATTTTTAGCATCAACAGATTTGGCAAAAGCACCTTTGTGAAAATCGAGATGAAACTGCCTAATGGTTAATCTATGGAAGCGTTGTTACGACCGAAGTACCTTAAGGTATTCCGGTCATAAAATGCTGGAGTAATTGGTTACGTGTGGAGTGCTCATTTCGTTACGTTTCTTGTTGGTAATTTCCGTTACTGGTCGTTCAGCGGGCCAGCGTTCTGGCGCCACCAAGTGAAAAATCAGAGAAGCTACCGTATACGCTGAATAGAATTCGTAAAATATTATATATTTGTGCGTTATATCCATCAACAACGTTGCTATTATGATAATTGCCAGATAATGAACAAATAGATAGATGAAAGGAATATATATAATTTTGTATATATATATATTCAATTATTCATATATATATATATATATATATATATATATATGTGTATTTGTCATCACTCACTTTTTGTGGTGTAATTTTAATTTCGAGCGTCTGATATACTCGTTTCTTCGTAGTATTTTTTTGCTTTCCAGGGTTTCTCTGATGTTTTTCGAGTAATTCTTGAATCGGTTATTGCCTCGTTTTGATCTCGTCTCGTCTGCTAATTTCATTAAGTCTCTCTACAGGCAACTGATTACTGTCGCTAGAAATATTTCGTTTCTTCGCTTTTCTTGAAACCTTTGCACCGTCACGGTGGGGGGGGGGGGGCGGGGGACGTGGATTTGCGCAAAACCCTTGAGAAATATGGAGGGAGGTATGTGGTATGGTCTAAGAGCGAATAACTGCTTGAAGACCTTTTTTCTCATCGGAAGCCTTTTACCCGAAAATGTCGATGTGCCCCCCCATTTTCCGCAACCGTGGTTACGCCTCTATGCACCTTATGGCATCAGAGGACGACTCTGGAGATGTGTACATATTACACTGCATTATACTTTTGGCATTCGCACAGGCGTATCTAGTAATTGCTAAGAGCGTCAACCGTCCAATGTACATTTCTTTGTTGGAGTTGAGATATTGAAAAGCATGCCAAGATTCTGAAATAGTTTTCCATTTGTAACTTCTGATAGATAGAAAGGGGGCGACGTGTTACGAATGAAAGTGGAAAAGCGACACGTTGAAGTCTTGAAATACTCCGAGACTTGCATCCACGAGCTACTGTGATACCAGGCTGATGCCGAATCATTCTAGATCTGCAGAATATAAACTGTTTTCAATTGACGTGCGAGAATGTTTGCTGCAGTTTCTCATGAGGGGACGCTATGATGATCCTACGCCAATATCTCATCTGATGAATTTTTATTTTGCCTCTAAACTGACAGAATTTGACGTCGCGCTGAAAACAGGACGCGTCAAAAACTGGAGATCTCGTTGGAAATGCGTTTCAATCAGGAAGGAAATGGTCTTTGTTTATTGGTGCAGCAACGACTGAGTTCAGCATTGAAATAAATTCTATGTATGTCTACGTTGGGGGGGTGGCTGGCGCGGTTTTACTGGGAGCCCAGGAGAGCACGACCAACGCCAAACCACTCCATAATTTCGTTAGATAATTTCTCATCATGGCGGAAAGCCGAAAAGTTATAAGGGCGCAAATGGACAAGCGAGAGACGTACTTTTTTCGTTTTAATGATTTTAACAATATGCATCGATCCATATCAGGGTTATTTCTAAGATTCTCAATTTGGGGAGTGTCGGTATTTTCTGGGGGCTCATCTGACCCAAAAGTCTGACAAGACAAATCAAGTGTATTATTACTAACACATAAAGCAGTTTATGCATGTTCTTACATAAAGTCTTCAGGATGTAACAAACGACTCCCGCCATCTCCTTAAAGTCATTTTATAACATCGCAAATAATGATTTGTCGACAAAAAACTAATACAAATACAGCGTTCTTCTACAGTTTCATGGGCGTTCGGAGGGGGTGCAAAGAGGTGCAATTGCACCCCCCTGGAAAAAATGTGGAGTTATGAAAAAAGTAAAATTACTTGTTTCTTTCGTCACAAGACCCTGTTCTGCACCCCCGTGAAAAATTTCTGCGGACGCCCATGTACAGTTTTACAGTGTTTTGAAAAAAAAAATAGAAAGTTGCGAAGATATCAAACCATTTATGTCACTGTTGCAGTAATGAACTCTTCTCGGTCAGTTCCAATGAAAAGTTTTTGCACTTCTAATTAGGTGCGAATGGAGAAGAGCCGTCTGTCCCTGATCGCTATCAACGTAGCACTTTACCTTAATTCAGTATACCGAAAATACCCGAGTTTACATTTATTCAAAGTAATAACAATTGCTTTCGAACTGTGGAGTACTAAGTCTCGCCTCACGAAATCAATTATCCTAATCCCTTCCACCATTTATTACAGATTTATCTTTATTAGCAACAATGGAATAAAAGCGCATTCCGAACATTTTGCTCCACGGTCTCATTTTCGATTGTAAGATGCAAATAATGTGTCAGCGACCTATCGATAAAGCGATTTTATCAAAGTTATAAATTTTTAGGGAACCTTAAAAAAGGTATGTTTCGTGCAAAACAGTAGAATGATAATCCCGCAAGAAATTTCAATGCCGGTTCTCTCCCTTCTGTCTTATTTGGCAAAACAATGAATCATTGAATATTTTCAGTATTCTCATTCGAATCGAATCTAAGTTTTTACATTTATCTAAAACTCAAGACATTCTCTTCGCGTATCGTTCGCCAGGTGGCCTATTGCATTTTGGACATTACATCCTATCGTTAAAAATGGCATTCTGAGCATTTGGGGCGATTTACAGTATAGGAGCATAAGTGGATTAGAGGTGATACTATAAAATGAAATAATATTAATAATGTAATTCTGCTTCCTTTTAATCATAAGTATGTACAGTAAAATAGTTTCCTCTTATAGCAAGTCTCTAGAACTCAAGTGTTCCCTAGAGGTCGTGCTCTAATTTTGCCAATTGGTTTGCTCCAGTGTTTTCATATGTCAGAACCGACCGCCGGTCTTGGCATTACCAGTAGTCCAATTACTCAACGCAATTATTATTATCACGAATTCGTTTTCTGACTGCTTTATAAAACAGGCCGCTGGCGTCTTTACGTCAACTTCAGTGGTTGACGGTTGTCGTTGTAAAATTGAGATTGAGACGATTTCTTTCTGTTTCTGTTATATTAAACAGAACAAAATAGCAGCAGCAGAGTTGCGTACGATATAGGCCTACTACTAAGGTAGGGTAAAATTCCTCTAGAAAATGCCTTTAAAATAAGATTTAAAAGAAAGTAATTGTAACATAAGGAACAGTAACATGCAGTTATACACGGGGTGTGTGAACAATTGTAAGTCGAGTTACCGGTACAAAAGGTGATATTCACTCCACTCTATTATGAGCGAACTATCTTACCCCAGGTGTTAACCCTTCCTTTCACTCGAGGTCCATTTTTCCAAGGGTTGGAGACAGAACCCTCTACTGGTCTTAGCGACCCACAGTTGGATGGGGTAGAAAATCATGGCTCATACCTGTCCAGCCCCCTAATGGATTCAGAGAATTTCGGAATGGAAGAAGTACAAACCTTATCGTTCTTGGACAAATTTCTAACGCACTGGGTTACGGAGAACGCATAGGGAAAATGCAGGTCTGTTTGGCAATTATTGTGTAGAACTGAAAATTCTCGCAGCGAAAAAGAAAACTTAGAATCAAAAATCGACCGAGAAAGATTTATCAACTTTGAAGTTTCGTCCGATAGTCCTGTTTCGTCGCGTTCACTGGTTTTCGACATTGGCGCAACAACGGGGGTCGGAGGCCACGGCGGGGTCGGGCCCACTATTCTGGGGCTGAAACCGGTCGTGGGACTTTGGCGCAACGCCGTTGAGAGATTGGGAGGGGCATGATCGAAGAGAAGTACGCGAATGTGCAAAGAATTCCTTCACGAACGTTTTTGGCTCGTCTGAGACTTTTAACTTCAAAATGTCGATGTGGCCCCCCCCCCAGTGGCGCGCAGGGAGTGGTGGGCGCCCGAGACCCAAAAACGTTTTGGCGCCCCATCTAATGGCTGAATTGGTTGACGAGCAAAAAAGCTCGCCAAGACAATTTTGAAGCCCCCCTCCCCATCTGGTCTGCGCCCGGGGCCACCGCCCCTCTACACGCTACTGCCCCTTATTCCAGAGCCCTGGTTACGCCACTGGTTTTAGATCATCGCGCTGACGTTCGTCATGTTGACCATCTGCCGACGATGCAGTCTTTCTTCTGATCGTCACGAGAACGATCTTTCTCAGTCGTTTGTTGTAGATGAGCAGGATGAAGAGATGCAACGATGACTTCAGAACCTGCAGAAAATTCGAATAGACGTTCAGGTAGCGGAAGAATATGAACGCCGTGGTCGTGACGTAATCGCCGGCGTATTCGAATATCTTGAAGGTCAGGATGACCATCTTCAGCGCCACGCAGACCAGGTAGACGTTGCAGGCGACGGACACGGCAACGGCCAGGCAGAGGACGTTCGATCGGCTCGGCAGCAGCGCCTTCTGCTCCTGGGCGCTGTGCAGGACGTCGATGATGTCCTTGTCCCTGCAGCAGACCAGGAAGAACGGTAGCACGTAGGCGAGCACCGTGTAACCGACGCTGTAGTACAGGACGTAGTAGAGATCCGAGCGCTGGACGTCGCCCACGGCCACGAAGTCCCAGTGGCTTTCCAGCGGTACGTTGCACAGGGCCATCGCGGTGGAGTTGACGTAGCGGTACAGTTCGACGCGTACCGGCGGCAGGTAGGCGGAGTAGAACCCGCCGACGACGACCAGCAGAAGGACCACGTAGAGGGGCGCTCTCCGAATCTGGAAGATTTTTTCCGAGATCGTCAACTGTCTGACGGACCGGTACGCGTCGACGGCCACCACGTACAGCATCCAGGCGGCGAACGTCTGAGCCGCTCCCAGGGCGGCCGTCAGGTAGTTGAACAGCTCGAGCGTCGGGAGGTAGTACCTGCGGTTGTTGCTGCGATCGTACCACCACCTCAGCTGAAGGTAGACTATGACGAGCCCGAGGAACACCTGCTCCGAGTAGAGGAACAGGTTGTTGAGGATCCTGGACATCGGCCAGATCCGTCGATCCCAGGAGAGGATGACGATCGCCAGGAAGTTGAACAGGATTCCGAGACCGGCGAGCGAAGTGAGTATGTACGCCTCCGAGACGTGTTCGAAGTCGTCGTACCACTCGCGCGCCTTCGACGAAATGTTCTCGAAGTTGTCCATGACGTCCTCCAGGAGGTTCTCCCTCAGGTAGCTGATCAGGCTGGTCGCCGTCGTCGTCGTGCCCGACGGGGGCCGGGCGCGGTCGTCGGGCGTCGACCCATGTTCGACCGCCCGGAAATCATCATCATCATCGTCGACGACTTCGGTTCGCCGAGAAAACCTCCCGTGAACATCGTCGACGAATTCCACGCCAACGACGTGAAGAACGCCGACAGGCTGCCGTTGAAAGTCGCCGCGCTCTGCACGGAAGCGTCGACGACGAAGGCGGAACTGTCGTCCGTGGCACGGTGGCCGCCGTAATCGACGGCGAAGGCTGCCCCGGTGGACGGGCTCCAGGCGCTTCCACTCACCTGGTCGCCGTCGTCCGAATTCTGATCGAGGAAATCAAAGGAAAGTGGAAATTGGGTATGATTCTGATCGTCCGTGGCCAGCCATATGCGTGGTCCGCTACCGTGGCTGCTGGCAAAGGCTTTAGCCACGACGTCTGCCGGTTTGCACAACGAATACATTGCTGGAGAATTTCTGGAAGTATAGCTACAAAACCTCCGGGCATCAACTAACTGCCGGCCTTTGGTTACCGTAAAATACTCTGTTTTATCGCATACGCTGTCTGGAAGCTTCTACCAGCAGTACTGTCTCTACAGCGTCTAACGGATGCACTCGGAAACTATTACCTCGGCGGTCCCGCCTATATAACTGAGCGCGCCATACGACGGTTTCTCGTACTAATTGTCCCCAGCCTCTCTCTCTCTCTCTCTCTCTCTCTCTCTCTCTCTCTCTCTCTCTCTCTCTCTCTCTCTCTCTCTCTCTCTCTCTCTCTCTCTCTCTCTCTCTCTCTCTCTCTCTCTCTCTTCTCTCTCTGTCTGTCTGTCTCTCTCTGTCTGTCTCTCTCTGTCTGTCTGTCTGTCTGTCTGTCTGTCTGTCTGTCTGTCTGTCTGTCTCTCTCTCTCTCTCTCTCTCTCTCTCTCTCTCTCTCTCTCTCTCTCTCTCTCTGTTCCAGCTTCGCCTTTATGGCAGTTGAATGGCGCAGACGCAGCGCTGCGCTGCGCGGCGCGCCATGGCTTGTCAAATAACCGACCACTCCAGCGGAGAGGAGATTCCACGGAGAGCGTTTCATCTTATTATATAATTCTCGATGTCTGTCCGTCGCGTCTGTCCGTCCGCAACACGGCGGGTATTGTAAGACGCTGTTGTCGCAACCAAATATTGTTTAATCAAAACGGAGCGTTTAACGAAGCGTCTTAATTGCAGCTTAAACCCCGTCCCCTTCCCTCACCCCAATCCCTCTCCCAATCGTCCAGGCCCCAACCTATTCCCTGCCCCTGGCCCCATACCCCCTTTTCCTTCCCTTTCCCCATCCCCTTCCCTCTCCTCATCCTTCTCCCAATCGCCCCCCCAACCCCTTTTTCCTTCCCTTTCCCCAACCCTTTTCTCTCTCCCCATTCCTCTCCCAATCGCCCCCAAACCCTGTCCCCTTCCGTCTCCCCAACCCTTTTCCCTCTCCCCATCCCTCCCCCATCGCCCCGGCCCCAAACCCTTCCGGCCCAGGCCCCAAACCCCTGTTTCCTTCCCTCTCCTGATCTCTTTTCCCTCTCCTCATCCCTCTCCCAATCACCCCGGCCCCAAACCCCGTTCCCTTCCCTTTCCCCATCCCCTTCCCTCCCCCATCCCTTCCCAATCGCCCAAGCCCCCTGTTTCCAAACCTACACAACACTGCTCCGAAAACCCGTACAACCCACTTTCCTCTCCTCCCAAATCTCCCTTCCCTCTCCCAATGCCCTGCTCCCCGTTATTTTATATATATATATATATATATATATATATATATATATATATTCCTTCCTAGCCTCAATACCTATTTTTTTAAATTTTACCCTCAAGTGGGGATTAAATTTTCAGACGCTGTCACCCTTTTAATTTTTGGAAAAGCGTTCTTCAGAAATGATTGATATAACGTTTTAAATTTGCTATATCTCAGGCTATATAGGAGCTAAAAAGATGAGGTTTGCACCATTGTTTAGATTGTTTATTCCTGTTTCTAACCATCCGTGCAAAACAAAAAAAATTGGGGGTAGAGTCCACTTTACGGCCTAAAATATCACTCTCTCCCCCCGAAAAACTTTTAAAGCCCTCTAGCAAAATATTTTCAGCGATAACCCCACTTTGGTCAGCGGCAAAGTTGTAAAGGGATGTCAGAGGAACAAAATAAACCAAAAAGTTTGAAAATCGGTCGACATTTGGCAAAGATCTATCAGTTCTAACCCGATGACCCAATGTTTGAACATAAGTATTATCGGTGAATTTCGCGAAAGTTTTGAAGTCTGCGAAAGTTTCCAAATGTTTTTGAATTTGCTATATCTCAGGCTATATAAGAGCTAAGAAGATGAGGTTTGCACCATTGTTTAGCTTTTTTATTCCTCTTTCTAACCGTCCGTGCAAAACAAAAAAGTCCAGCATTCACGAGCTTTCCGACAATCAAGTGAGAATGAGGAGCAGGCGGTTGCTCGGCGTGAAAAGCAGCACAGCAAACAAGAGAATCAAGCACTGCATGTCGTTCGACACTGCCAAATCAGTACACCTTCCTTGACTATCAAGGTTCAGAAAATTCCTGCGAATGGGCGTTAACTCGGTTGAAGGAAAAGGCGGCGAGTGAAGGAGAACTAATTGCGCAAAATGCGATTGCATTAGCGCAAAATCGGGTGGTAAAACAGACAATCTCCCCCGTCATAAAATGCTGTTGCATTTGCGCAAAATCGGGTGGTAAAACAGCCAATCTCCCCCGTCATAAAATGCTGTTGCATTTGCGCAAAATCGGGTGGTAAAACAGCCAATGTCCCCCGTCATTTTTGACGGGTAAACACCTAGTATTATTATAAACGTAATACCGTCCTGTAGGCCTGTGTTGGTTATGCATTGTGACTGCATTGTATTGTAGTGTAATAGAGTATTTACATAGAGCTTCTTCAGTCTTAAAATTCAGCATATTCACGAATGCTCAGTTTGACTAAATCCATAATCTGTGGTCAGTGGCGGCTCCACAGGGGGCCCCGGGGGGTTCGTGCCCCCTATTGAGTGCCTGTCAAAGTTTATCTCCGCGTGACAACAACTGTAGACTTTTCAAAATATTTAAATGAACACTTTTGACATGAAATTCATGACCGCCTTGATGACGGCGACATCGCTGATGATGATGACAACTACAACTGTGATGGTGATGATGGCGGTGATTACGACGACGACGACGATTATGACGACAACAAGGAGGAGGAGGAGAGATATTTATAGGATTGTGAATTTGGGGGGTGTCAATCTCAAATTGGGAGAGGTGTTGTATGCATCCATTGTCACATTACCAAATTTTGGGGGGTTGTCGACCTCAAATTGGGGTGTTGGGTGTTGGGGGTTGTTAGGGGGTGTAAAAATATCCCTGAGGACAGAGATATAGATTCACCGTTTTGGACCGAGCCGCGGCCGCCTACTGTAATGTGTTCGGGGCTGTTCATTAATGTGATGGCAAATATTTGCGACAAGAAGTTTCACCCACGACGGACGATATACGCCCGTATTTTCCCAGCTATCAATTACCAGAAAGCGACGGCGGCGGTACAGACCGTATAGACAGACAGCGGACGCGCAGGCGGAGTGAAATCGTGATGAGTTGTTTCTCTTCCCCTCGAGAATTAACGCCGCTTCGAGGAGGCAGATGGGAGGATTGGGGGGAGGGGGTCGTGTGTTTGACCGTCCCGTCCCCACCCCCGTTGTTTATTCTGTCCGGCGTCGAAGCCGGCGTGTAAATATTTGTGCAGAGATCGGACGAGAAATTGCTCGGCAAAGCGGCCGCCGCCGCCGCCGTCGCCTCAGTGTACACACCATAACGCCGGCGTTGACGACCGCATGATATAGCGCCATGTCGATCCACCACCACCACCCCCACCACCCGTACTTTCTCCGTCTAGTCGACAGGCAATCTCGCGAGATCGGTTAAACCGCACTCGGTAGAGAGAGGGGCGGCCATGAGCGGATTCGGACGTCAGTGCAGTGCAAGAGACTGGAGATTTCGATCAAAAGTGCATTGCAAACTGCACAGTTCGACCCCGTCAAACCCTGAAAATCTCTCGTGAATTCATTCATAAAGTCAGAATCGAAAAGCATAATCATTGACGCGATGACATAATTATTGGAAACAATCATCATCATCATCATCATCATCATCATCATCATCATCACCATCATCATCATCATCATCATCATCATACCTCCATCTCCTAATGGACTCTGAAATTTGGGTCTGATGTAGGCTAATTTTTGGATGTCCGTTAAGTTTTTTTGTTATCTTAGTGATTTTCTTCTGACAAAAATTTAATAACCTTAGAAAATCTCGCTTCCTCGGATTTTTAAAACTTCTGACATTTGCTCAATCACTAGAAATATCAAAACTCTCTCTCTCTCTCTCTCTCTCTCTCTCTCTCTTCTGCTGCCAAATCCTGTCAGCAAACGGCCAGTCTTACAGCATCCCGTGCAGATTGAACGTTTCACGGTTAATTGCGAGTCATCGACGGCTCTTTGGATGCAACAATGGCGGTTACCATGGTGATGAGCTGGAGCATCGGTTTGTTATCGTAACTGAACACACGGACGGACGGACGGACGGACAAACGCACTCCGTGCCGGAAGCCAGCGATGGCCAAAGTCCACTGCCTATATATATATACAATCACTTTATTTCTCTGCGACGCATAGGCCTAAATTGTCTTGTGTTTAGAGGTTTGTCATTGTTATTTTAGCATTTATTTTCAGCCATCGCCAGTGGCGGTTCCAGGAATTCTCTGTGGGGGGGATGAAAACATTTATAGGATTTGGTGGGGGATGAAAAGTGAAAACGAAAAAAGAGGAAAAGAGGAAAAATTCAACGTTTATTGTTTTGTCCACTAAATAATTTTAATAAATCTTGCCAAAAAAGGCCGACAAGCAAAAAAAGAAGGTCATTCGCAGTTTTTTCACTATTTTTTTTAAAAACACCGGAAAATAGGTTGACAAGCAAAAAAGGTAATTCGAAACTCCGGTGGAAGGATGCATTTCCAGTCATCAACGTGGTAGAACCGCCACTGGCCATCGCTAATGGTTGCCATGGTGCCATGTTGGTCACTGGTTTTTAGTGGGCATTTAAATGCAGAACGATCGTGTTATAAGATTGTTTTATTCAAGAAAAATGCAAAGTTCTATGGTTATCGTCAGGGGCGTAGCGATGAGGGGCTATATCGGTATAATATTATATAACCCCCAACAAAAAAAAACAGGCTACCTTAAAATTTGTAATGTGTTTCTTAAGATTTTCAAAGTTCTTAAAGATTTATACCCTCCCCAATCACATTATACCCCCCCCAATCAAATTCCTGGCTACGTCCCTGGTTATTGTATCAACAATAATTTTCAATATCTTTCATGCATTGTCTGCATTGATTCAACCAGGTAAGAAGTCAACTGCTGTAATAACACGGCAAATTAAATAGAATTTGCAGTAGACGCCTAAATATATACAGTAATTTTATAGCATCGTCTTAGCATAATTTACAATAGAGTCTTTTATGATACGATCATGATCACTGGTACTCCACATCATGCAGTAAAATTACGATATTATTGAATTAATTTCGATTTGTCAGACACGTTTACCACCAATAGGCTAACCGAATTACATTATGGTCGATGGTATAAAATGCTACTTAAATGATCTGGTCTATATGCAGGAATTTGTCGACGTCTTCTGTGCATGGTTCGTCGTCAAAACACGTTATTCTCGCATTTCTACCAAAGGGAGCCAAAAAAAGACTTCGCTTCCTGTTTGTCCTCACCATCCTCAGTCTCCTCCTCCTCCTCCTTCCTCTCCTCCGGCTGCTGCACCTCCGCCTCCTGTTCCTCGTCTTGTTCTTGTGCCTCTTCTTGTTCTTGTGCTTCTTCCTCTTGCAGTTCTTCTTCCGGTCCGGGTTCTTCTTCTTCTTCTTCTTCGTTTTTCTCTTGTGGTTGTTGATCGTTGTTGACTGAGTTGTCGTCGCTTGCGACTCCTTTGTTGTTGCCGACGTCGTCGTCGTTGTTGTCCCGTGAAAATACGTTCAGAATTCTGTCAAACAATCCGACGTTTTCTCGACAGGTTTCTAAAACGCAACGTTATCTGTCCAGATATTCATATCGCAGGGACTGTAATATTATTATGTCTATATCCAGGGACTATAATAGTGTGTCTTATATCCAGGAGAATAAACTTGTTGCTAAACGGGCTGCTTCTGCATGCGCCGTAGTCTTTAAAATATTACAGATGTTGAGTCTCAACTTTAGACTGTTTTGTCGAATGAAGTTACAAGAAGGAATGTTAGGCTTATGGATGTCGCATGGAGCGCTAGCCTCGAAACACAGTTGCAAGCTATACACACACACTCGCACTAAATTTCTCATTCACTAAATGAAGACGTGCTCTTGAAAATTAATGTCCCGTACTTAGGCGTAAAATACTTGCAATTTCATGAGTAAGTCAAGCCGTTGGTACAGTGGCTATTCTAGTCACCTAGACATTTGGGGTGGTTAATATTTTTTGGAGTAAAAGACGTTGGGGAGGTCATACTATACTTGCCAAAATGTCAAACAATTGGGGGAATATTCAAACTTTTGGTGGTGGTGGGGGAGTCCTCTCCAGTAAAGGCCTAGGATAAACACTGTGTTGGTATTGAATTTTTGCAAGTCTGTCGATTTGAAGTTTTTTGTCATGTTCTGACATTAAGACCAAGCACGCGGAAGAAGAAGATTGGCGAACAAACCCGAAGACGCAAGGCATTCGAGCTCTTTGACGCACGGACAATATTCCGCTTGAACGATCTTTTGATTTGGGTCGGCAACGATGCTACATCCTGCCAAACAAATTATCGATTAGCCTAAATTAAAGGTGACACGATACATTTAGATGCTTATCGAATTTCAATGTTCCAACATGAGAGCAGTGGAGGCACCTCATGGGGTCCCCTCGTGCGTTCCAATTGAATACCTGCCTCCAGTTGACTCCTATACTTACTACTATATACCCATCAGTTTGAACCCCAACGGCCCCCACTTGCCAAATTTACTACTGGATGATACCTATCAAAGTGTTCAAAATGGTTGACCCCTCATGCTTAGAAAGACGGCGATTGTTCTTGTCCACAAAACAATAATCTTGCCCCCAAAATCGTCAAAATTTATCGTTTTGTAAAATCAGAGCCGCCACTGGATGAGAGGATATACGCTAAGACTGCGTGAAAGTGTTCAAAATACTGCATAGAACTAAAACAATCCTCAAGTTACAGTACTTTCAAAATTCGAAAATCATAGGTAAACGGCGATTGTTCTTGTCCGTGCCAAAATCATAGGTATAACACAAAACAAGAACAGAATTTTAGCGCGAAATTTTTTTATCTTGATCCGGTAAAATCTTCCAAATTTACCGGTTTTTGTAAAATCAGAAAGTACCACCGTTTGGCCCCTATCTGGTGCTCAGGTTTCTGCATATCGCTGATAACTGTCTTAAAAGAATCACATTTGAAAGAACCGAAGTCTAAAATATAAGTCTGGTGTCCATTTTAGATTAATGAAATTGTCGCAGAATGTTCGCAGGACATTAGAACAGTAACGGCCACCGATTTAGCTTCTAAACGAGTCAATAATTTTAAAAGAACGAAGGTCCCCCCTACTTGATCCGATCGTTCCTAGTTTTTCTGGACAGACAAATCCAAGAAATAGTGGATCTGCATCGTCTCCAGACACGATACAGCATTCGTCCGCGAGGCAGTCGGCTTGAGTATAACACGGAAATCCATCTTTTGTCCCTTTCCGCCCTCATCGTCGCTCGTTTGCCAGAACGGATTGCCGGATACCTGGACGACCTGGGCAGAAAGACAGTTCAGATGATACGTCCACTTACTATGCGAGGCATGAAAGATTTCTCCACCGAATACCCAACTAAAATTCGGCCTTTGACTAATTTTAGAGTGTACGCTTTGCATGGGCGTTGTTCCAGATCTTGAATTTGATTTAGGAGGGTATAAATGTTTGGGGTGTATAAACAATAACCAAAAATCCATAAAAACTAATATAACTGGTGTCCATTTACCACATATAAATCACATAAAAACGTTTTAAAGACGTTATCAGACTCACATTTTTCTTAAATGAGTCAATAATAATTGAAAGAGAAACGTATATATACCGATATACACCCCGTCGCTACGCCCCTGTACGCTTGATCAGTTAAACTTATGCGGCGTGTCTTAGAACAAAGATGTGCAGTTTGGTTTTATAGATTGCTTCTCCGGTGACCTGGACTAACTAACCAGCTCTTCCATGGCTTGACCTGGCCAGTGGCGTAGCCAGGGGTCGGGGTTAAACCCACATTTGGCTGTTCGCAGTGTATGGAGGGGGAGTTTCGAGGGTTAAACCCCCATGGTGACCAAAAATTTCAAAAATTTCAATTATTGAAACATACTAACAGCTGACGACAATCGTGGGAACCATAACCTCTCTTCGGAAAATCCTGGCTACGCCACTGGACCTGGCTCTATTTTAGATTAGATTTAGTACGCCATCGGCCGATGCCTAGGCATTAGGATAGTGGCGCCATTGAAGCTGGAGATATTGCTCGTTTGATTATCACACATAGTACGTACAGCAGTTTGTTTCTGTAAAAGGTTCATTTTAAATAAGCGTAATGATCTGCACGCAATGACGGTTCCACCATGTTGATGAATGGGGATGCATCCCCCCATCAGGGTTCCGGATAACCTTTTTTGCTTGTTAACCTATTTTCTGATGATGAGTTTTTTTAAATTAGTGAAAAATACTGCAAATGACCTTTTTCTTGCTTGTCGGCCTTTTTGGCAAGGTTTATTAACATTTAGTGGGCAAAACACTACTAACAATGACGTTTTTCTCTGTTTTCTTGTTTTTCTTCTTCACTTTGCATCCCCCACCAACTTCCAATAATTTTTTTCACCCCCCCCCCACCAAGATGTCCTGGAACCGCCATTGTCTGCATGCACCATAATAGTAGACTAAATTGATTCAATGACCAAACCTGCAGGTGAAACAACAGCACGAAAGTAGAAATGACGCCCAACCAAAGTCTTCCACTCATATCTTCGTTCTGGTGCAGCCTATCAAATATTGCTGGGTTTCAATTGTTTCTTCTCTATTCGACAGGCGATTTCTAGAATCGTTTCCAGACCTTATTGCAGGCAAATGTCCAACGTCAGCTGTTTTATCGCGTCTAAATGTAGCGCTTAACTACCTCACAACCTCATGACCCGAAGGCTCTCTACATGTATATGCGTGATTGGGCAACGTTAAGAATAAGAAAGAGTCTCCAACCTTTGCCTGTCACTTAAAATGACCGCATCTACTTGACTTCGAACTGATCACGTGACTGACAGACGCTTGCTAAGCAGCTGAATCGAACATCGAGATTATTGACCTGAAAGTTCGAGCCTCAAGGCTTTTGTATAATGCACTCCTGGACTCCGGGGGGAAACTGAAAAAAGCCGGGGGGGAACTGACAAAGCCGGGGGGAATTCTGCTAAGGGCCGCTGTTAGTCCATGTAGTATTCCAAAATTTCCGGGGGGAATTTGAAATTTCCGGGGAAAAAGGGCAATTCCCCGGAAACGGCCTAGATTAAACACTGTTGGAGATTTGATGGGTTGGGCTGGATTGGGTTCTAGAACCTGGACCCATGGACATCTCTACTGTAGACCTTGAAATTGTCGTGATCAAAATGATTGTAAATCAACGAAACGTCATCTCAGTCCGAGTCCTGCTTGACTTCGCCCGTCAAAATACGACCGGCATTCAGAGACGCGCAGACAGAGGTCACGAACTCTGATTTCTTATCTCGCAAACTGCAACAGCAGAGACAATCGTATCTCGTTATCGATCCGACAAGAAGGTAACTTAATCAGCCGAGCTACTTAATTAAAATCAACGTCTCTTAGATACGAATTATTCGAATTATACAAAAAATTGGCACTAACGCGATACGCTGTATTTCATTTAGGCTTAATCTATTAACACTAGAAGTGCAGGCATTCTATTGCACGTACTTGGCGGTCAATTTAGAGTTTTAGACACATATGTAGGCATATAGACATCGATATCTTAGAACTTGGGTCCTATTTGTTCGAAAGGAGGTTTCACCGCGTGGATCAGATTTCGCGCTTTTTTGCTTGTTTCGTAAACTTGCCGATTCTCAACAACGGAAAGAAATGTATCAGTGACGTAGCCAGGATTTCCGGAAGGGGGGTTTGAAAAGAAATTTTGATTATTTCGTCAATAGCCGCCAAGGGGGGTTTCACCCAAAAAATTGCCAAAAATCGCCTCAAAAAATAAAAATTGCATGGGAATACATTATAACAAATTTTTTCGCCGTCCAAGAGGGGTTAACCCCCCCGTGGCTACGCCACTGAAATGTATTGTTTTAACTAGTGACAAATACATAGCGGTAAAGCCCTTTTACCAATCATATAATATTTTTGAGACGCTTAAAATAATAGAATTATATTTCTCAACAGATGTCAATGTCTGTTTCTCATTTTTGTCTTATTTGGCAAAACAGTGAATAATTAATTTATGCCTATATAGGCCTACTTTCAGTATTTTCATTTGAATTGAATATGAGTTTTTGTTTTTGATCTGTCTAAAACTCAAGACATTCTCTTCGAATTACCGTTCGCCAGATAGCCTAATGCATTTTTGTAGATTAGGCATACATGCTATCATTCAAAATGACATTCCGAGCCTTTTGGGGGGATTTACAGTAGGCCTATAGGAGCATTCGCGCATTAGACCTAATGCTATAAAGATTTAATGATATTAATTATAAATGAATGTAGAATTTAAAAACTTCGAATTCAGCGAGGAAGATTTAGCTGTAGTGGAATTTATTCTGCATTTCGGAGAATATAATTATATGCTATGTCAGTAAACACAGACACACACTGTGACACACACACACACACACACACACACACACACACACACACACACACACACACACACACAGACATGCACAAACACTCATAGCGAATCTCATCTGACCTCCACTCGTCAGATGGAGCCTGTGTTAATCACCTGTTTCTGTGACATAGGCCTACAACGACGTAGGCCTACAACGACGTAGGTTGCCAGTCGTACGTCTAGTCCTACGATTTACCTTCGAAGCCTCACTTTACCACCGCCATCTAGCGAGTAAACCCGAGTCTCCCGAAGGGTCTCCAGTGGGACTAGATCTCTGTTCACTGTTCAGTCAGCGTGCCACTCTAGCGTGTTACCAATCTGCCATATTACCGTAGCGTGCCTTTTATTTGTTCAGTCTTTATTATTATTATTATTATTATTATTATTATTATTATTATTATTATTATTATTATTATTATTATTATTATTATTATTATTATTATTATTATTATTATTATTATTATTATTATTATTATTATTATTATTGCGTTTTGTAATATTGCGCTAAATCATTATTCTACACGCATGCGCTAATGCGCTTAGCTATGTACTGGTCGACGTTGTGGAGTGTTGTCTAGAAAATATTTGTGAATTATTGTGCTTCTTCATTTACTTTTTAAGTCGCTTAAATTATCGTTTAGTTTTCTTCGATTGGTTGGTTTCGTTAAATGATCGAATCTGAATAATATTTACTTAGAGCTGTTTGAAGGGATAAAGATCTTTATAACGACTACACGCTGTAACTCTAACCACTTTGTTCCTGTTTTATATAGCGCTGTTATTATTGTGAGCCGGTATTTTATACCCGATTGATCAGTGTTACCCACGATACCGATGCCTTTGATAGATGAAAGTCAACAATGAAGTAAAGTAACCTTTAAAATTGATTTTACCATGGAAAAGTGGTGTCGACCGCATTGCTTTTAAATGATTTAAATTTCTGTACACATTAGTAATAATTATTAGTTCCTGCATAGATGTTGACGGTCTTCCACTGGCATTTGGGCAATTACTATCCATAGCCTTCCATTTTGATTTATTCAGCCTTATATATATAGAAATGGATATAGGAGTATATAGATATAGACTGCATAAGGTAAAATTTACATGTGATCACTGCTTAAATTATTCACGAATTTATGGATTACTTATCATATTAATGAGTCTGTTTATTTTATTGTTATGTTCTATTTAGTTCCAGGTTCACGATGTCTGACTTCAGTGATCTTGATAGGTGTGTATTTTGTTGTAATGTTTTAATAATATGCACTCTGAAGTGGGTGTAAATTTTATTTTTTGAGTTTGGATATTTTTAAAATTCTACTATTGTTGGCCAACTTGTATGTGGTCAGATCGCAATGCACATGTTTTTTTTGCTGGAATTATAGTAACTTAGAATGCAACTATACTATATGAGTGTTACTGATTTGCAGGCCTGCTGAGAGAAATTCCGGGCCCCTGTGCAGAATGACCGGCGGGCCCCTAGCAAGTGTTAAAATTTGCTGACGACCTCTTTTTTGCTTGTCGCTCTTTTCACGCTGTTCCTACTGGTGTGTCCACAGGTCCCGGGCCCTCCTGCTCCCCACCGGGCTCCTCTGAGCAACTTAACATTGTAACCTTTCTTTAGTGTTTTTATTAGTATAATTGTTAATTATACATATTCATCATCGGCCCAGGTCCCCTCCAGACCTCCAGGCCCCTGTGCATTTGCCCCCCCTCTCGACGGCTCTGCTGATTTGCTTGTATATAGTACTTTTTAGTACTTTTATGGCTATAACTTTTTCTGTGAATTTGGTAGCATCCTGAAATATATCACTTTCCACAAATTTTCCATTTCCCTGACTTTTAATTTGATTCCATAAGACTACTTTTCATTGTTTGTCTTTTGATTTGGTCTGTTTCTGATACCATTCACCCCTGCTTTCCTGCCACGCAATGCACATGATCATTTTTGCAATTTTTCAATGAGTTGAATTAGGGCTGATTTCTTTAGTTTTTTCCTGATTGTTGTTTCTTTTTTATGATTGATTGTTCAGACAAATAGCTCAGCTGCAGCGCTGTGAAATAATTAAAGAGAGTGAAGTCAAAACACTTTGCGCCAAAGCAAGAGAAATCCTTGTAGAGGAGAGTAATGTCCAAAGCATCGATTCACCCGTTACGGTATGTATCTTTTTAAGACGTGATCACATTAGTGAATATATGATGTCTGTTCTACACTGGCTGCCTTGTCCTACTCGAGATGAGTTTTGTGTGTTGAGAGCGGTTGCACTCTCTCTCTTTTTGGTGCCATTCCATCTTACCTTTCAGAGCTACTCCATCCTCTTAGCTCTATCCCTGGTTGGCTATGTCTTTGGTCCACAACCAATGGTCTTCTCAGTGTGCCCCAAGCACGAACCTCCTTTTTCCTGAAACGAGTTTTTGAATCAGTTGGCTCTATCCTTTAGAATGCTCTTTACGCTAGTATGTGTGGATTAGCAACTCCTAATTCTATGGCCCTCTTTTTGAAACAACTGAAAGCTTATCTCTTTGTCAATATGCAGTAGTTGCAGTGGGAACGCTTCTGAGTGATTCTTCAGAAGAGGCGCTATACAAATATTTTGTTACATTACATTACATCTTTGATTTGAATCTGTATGGGAGCCGTTATGCTCTATTTCTGGGTAAGTAGTTTACTTATTGAGTTCTATGCACCCGCTTAGCATTAGAGGTAAAGGCAGGTCCAGTACTCGAATTCAAGTGTTGGCATTTTGGTTGTATTGCTTGTCTTCTAGTTTTAGTAGTCTTTGTCTTGCAGTTCTTGATGTGGTTTATGACTGAGGAATTTCTGTTTAATAAAATACATTTAAAATCCTTTTCAATACTTAGTATTGGCACGACATGAGCCTCCCTTCTAACAACATGCAAGTTATACTGTGAACATTTTTGCTGAATTTTAAAGTGACAATTAAAGCGGTCCTTATGGAAAGAATTTAATTACTTTTATGCATTGTCTATTCAATGGTAATAGTAAATCACTTTGTCTAAGATTTCAGCGATGTACAAGAATTGAAGAGAGTTTCTAAATATTTGTTACTGACATGTTGCTTTACATTCACCATTAGCAAATTTTTATTGCATGATTTAATGTTATCATTATGTTTGTTTTAAAAAAATTGAAAATAATTTAATGTTTTTGTTTGTGAAGGTTTGTGGTGACATCCACGGTCAATTTTATGACCTTCAAGAACTTTTCAAGGTCGGCGGTGATGTGCCAGACACAAACTATTTGTTCATGGGGGATTTCGTTGATCGAGGATTTTACAGCGTTGAAACATTTCTTTTATTGCTGGCACTGAAGGTTAATTTTTGTTCATTTGAATAGTAAAGACAGTTTTTTAAGTCTTTACAGACTTATTTGAACAGTGTTTGATTTAAGAAAATGGCATGTAACTTCAATGTAGTGTAACTGAAAGAAATTCAAAATTGCATAATTTTGAATCATTTTCTATTTCTATTCCTATTATATTTTGTATTTAGATATCTGTTTTGTCCATAGGTGCGCTATCCTGATAGAATTACTTTGATCCGAGGGAATCACGAAAGCCGACAGATAACACAAGTTTATGGATTTTACGATGAATGCCTAAGAAAATATGGCTCCATTACTGTTTGGCGCTACTGTACCGAAATCTTTGATTACCTCAGCTTGTCCGCGATCATTGATGGAACGGTAATCATCATTTACTAATTTTCATAATTGTGATGGTGTAGACCCTTCAGCATTTCTGCCAGTTGCCTTTTAGTTTGCTGGTCTGGGCTGGATTGGGTTGGCTAGCTGATGCACCATAAGAAATTGACTGATGACAGGTTTATAACTTCTGTGACAGGATAACATAGACTGAATAATTCAGTTTCAGGAACTGTTTTTGTTTGTGTGATATTTGCCATGCGATGTGATGTTGTGCATAACTGCTGTGAGTCTTCTAATTACAGTATATCCTAATAACTTCTTGTTGACTTTTGGGGGGGATTTCACATCATTTTGAAGCAGCTCAAAAGTTGAGCCAACGTGATCTTTGGGTCATTTGGTGCGGTCATTGGAACATAAACATTGGTATTATCCAGACGAGGTTTTTGTTTTCTTTCTCATTTTGGCAGCCTTCTGTGATGTCTTGACTTTTTGCAATTTCTGTTTAGATATTCTGCGTCCACGGTGGTTTGTCGCCATCAATTCAGACTCTAGACCAAATCCGAGGTATTGATCGAAAGCAGGAGGTTCCACATGATGGTCCAATGTGTGACCTTCTCTGGTCAGACCCAGAAGGTAAAATGTAAAGCATTAATTTGTTTTGTTTTAATTTATAAAATTTTGTGTAACATGTTGCATTTTAAAAGTTGTTTTGATTTTTCGGACCATTATGACACTGCCTCAACTTTTTTGCTTGGGATTTGTATGTCCAGCACTTTGTCATAGCACTGATATGCCTAAAAACTTGTGTAGTTGTCCTAGCTCTCAACTGAATGTCTTTGAACTTCTTGCTGTTCTTTCATTTCTCTTACTAGATACACAGGGGTGGGGTGTTTCACCTCGTGGTGCGGGATATCTTTTTGGGAGTGACGTTGTCCAGCAGTTTAACTTAGCGAACAACCTGGATATTATCTGTCGAGCGCATCAGCTTGTTATGGAGGGATACAAATGGCATTTCAACGAGACTGTACTTACCGTATGGTCAGCACCGAACTACTGCTATAGGTAGGCAACTCATTTTTTTATATTGCATTGCTTGCATATATTCTGATTCGTCTATGATGCATAATCATGGATTGTTATTCTAAGGCATCATTATTTGGCATAATTACCTAGAAACCATCTAGTGTGTTTATGTCCCTATATGTATTCAAATGTTTATGAGCGTACAAGAATTTTAAAAGTTTCTTAAGATGTCACAAGTTGATGGCTGATGAAAATCAAACTCTGGATAATGCTGTATTATTCATTTTAAAACTGGTTACCCTTCATTGTCTGATATTGTGCTATTGACTGTTGTGATTTATTGATGCCATAGTTAGCTTATATGTGACAGTTGTAGTCAAACTTAATGAAATATCCAGTGATGCCTTATAGTAGACGCAGCAAATGCAATCAGATCATTTGCATGATTATCTTTTGGAATCTCATAAACCATAAAATGCTGTGCATGTAATTAGGCATGTGAAAAAGCCACAAATTAATTATTTTGAAGTAGTCTTTTGTTAAAAGCAAGTAGATTGCTTAGATGTTATGGCCAATGAAAATGTTGTACTGTACTTCCAGGTGTGGAAATGTGGCAGCCATTCTTGAATTGGATGAACATTTGCAACGGAATTTCACCATCTTTGAGGCAGCGCCACAGGTCGGCTGAGTCGTGTTTTGTTTCATGAAGTATTTTATATCAAAGAAATTGTCTTCAAAACTATTTGCCATAAGTGTATGCAAATGTTCTTTTATGGTTAGAGTTGTGTTGCCGCTATTGTATTCTGCAATTTATCAATTTATGGGAATCTGTTTCTTGTTTTTAGGATGTGAGTGCCTATATTTGCATCTTTAGATTTCTTTATTACCTGGGTTTGTTTAATGTGTGCTGTACTTGGTGCTAAAAGCCTCTCTGTGAGAAACCATTTCTGTCCATATTGACATTTGTTCGGATATATTTGGTGAATTGTGTTGTTTCTCTTTTAGGAACAACGTGGAATTCCTTCCAAGAAGCCACAGGCTGACTATTTTCTGTAGATGATTTCATTTAATTAGCACCTTGAAATGTACAGACTGCCATAACACTATATCTGCAATAAACAAATTATTTTGGACTATGAATATGTGACACATTGGATGTGACTGTACTGATAACTCGTTTCCTTAACTCATTTCCTGTCGACATGATGAATTTTGCGGACTATTATGTGCCCTTCCATAAAGTTATGTTCTTGCTTCAGCGCACAGTTGAATATTGTTAATCTTGTGTTACAGACAGGCAGAGACTAGACAGCATAGTTAATAATCTGATTTTGATAAGTGTGTGTGTGCCATGAATGGATTGTAAGTGTATTGACAGATTTGAATCTAGTTTCTCATTTGTTATTTGTACGAGTGCCAAGTGTTTTCGTTGATAAAATTTTGCTACTCTGGATTTGACTACTTTGGTACATAGCCTTAGCAACCATAGAAGTCTTAATGCTGAATGGCATATTTGCAAACTTTATTCAAGTGTCTAGGGTGCAGATCGGATAACTTTACACTTGTCAGTTTCAAATGCTAGGCAAAAACGTTTACGATATAGTGTTTTCATTCCTTTAAAATTGCTGAAGTTTTAGCAGTAGTTCTATTTTGCACGAAGTCACACAAAGTATAAATGAAAGTAATGTACTTGAAAATTGCAACTTGTTTGCCGGTTGATATTTTGCAAATATTAAATGTAAAATTCACAATTTTGCATCAATCGGGTGGTATATTTAAACATCGTGAGCTTTGGAAAATTTATTGAAAACCTTGAAAGTTTAGTTGATTTTGTGTTCCGTTGAAGGGTCGTGCGTGCCTTCAAAATCAATGTGAACAAAAGCTCTTTCTATTTCTACCATTTTCTCCAGTCTTTGTTGCAACGATTCTCCAATATTGTGTGCCTCTAATAAGGTCATGTCTTCAGGTAGTATTATGTCAATCTGAACGAAATAGTTGATTCCGAAATGGAAGGCGCTGACGGTGTCAATCTGTTTGATCTTCGGATGATGGTTGATTGCAATCCAGGTCAATTTTTGGAGAAAGTCTGGTGGTGCTGTTTTTCCAGTCAAAAATTCAACTTGCTCTGCAAAAACGAAAACCAATTGGCACATAATATGTATTCAGGTCATGTTCCAACAACTTGTGTGTCTGTTTTTATTTTTTATTTTTCATTCATTCGAAGTTAATATTTTTAAAAATTCGTGAATTTTTATGTTTAATTTAAAATTCAGTAAAACTCAGCAATGCTGTAATTTTGGTTGGGATACTTCTGGGAGGATTGGTTGCATGCCAATTCGATTGTTCTAAGATACAGTATAGGTCTTTTAGAAGGGATTCTTAAGATAGAAGTAACGTTTGCTAAAATATTTGTCTAACCAAACCTCTCTTGGTCATGGGCTTTGATAAATGCTTCTACAGATTAATCATAATAAAGTGTAGACCTCTACTTACTATAACCTGTATGAACCCAACTGCAGAAGACGAATATGCTGATGACAATCGCTCCTGTTGGATCGGCATAACTGAACAGCCTGTAACCTGTTCACAATAACATCGAAACCAAATCAAATGGCCAGTTTGTGTTTCACTACAGTTATTCACATGACTGAATCCTGTGTCGTGAAGATACTCTACCATTATCATCTGATCCCATTGTAACGGACTTGAAGGAATCTGGCAAAACAGTCCGTTATACCTGGAGTCCGCTATGTCTAGAGTTTCTGCATGCTCGGAACAGAACTTTAGGACGCCATATACTTATGCCACACCCCAGCAGAGGCACTTATGGCATAGATTGTTATATTGTACACATGCCTGAAGAGAGGGGGTGCAGCCGGTACATTGTTCCGGGGCCCGTGGAGCTCAAAGGGGCCCGTGTCCAGGGCCGCCGAGAGTGGCAGGGGCAATTGCACAAGGTCCCTGCGGCCTGCAGGGGGCCCGGGTCCGGTGATGATGACGTACCATTTTTTGCACCGGGGCCCGGAAATTCTCTCTGCGGCCCTGATTGTACATGCAGTAATCCCACTTTACCTGACTGTTTGACGTATATGTGACGGTTGTGGCCTGCTATTCGTTATTCTGACTACGTATCTGCGTTAGACTAGATATCACCATACGTCACTTGTCTTTTAGGCCGATCCTGCGTTAAGTCCGTTATAGTCGAACAAAACTACAGTTTAAAACGGTTCTGGGGATCAATTAAATTGTTTGTCCGCTATATGCGAAATTCAGTTATACGCTATGCGAGCCCGCTATAGCAGCCGCTTTTCCTGCTTGTTCAAATGCGCACGTAATATATGGATAGTCCCTGAACGAAATACAAATCACACAAGAGTAGGCCTACTGTAACTGTTAGAAACGTTTTTTACCATTCAATTCCCCCACCCAGCAAAATGTCGAAAATGTTTAAGTGGTAGTTGTTCGATCTCCCAAGAGCAGGTCTAAATATTTGAAAATTAATACTTTTAGAGTCTGTAATGTATTTAAGCAGAGGCGGCGCTGGTTTCTTTTGTGGCTGGGTGGGTCCAATGCAATCTACACAACCAGGACCCGGCTCGGACTACCCCCTCCCCCAAAGAAAAACAATGTAAATTTCTTTACGGATTTGCACGATTTGCTCGGGTGCCCCTGCCCGAAGCTGGGTTGGTCCGGACCCGCGGACCCATCCCCTCAGCGCCGCCCCTGTAGGCCTATTTAAGCGGTACAGCGGTAAATCTTGCCTATGATTCCGCACGCGAGAGCCACCGTTTCAGATGCGAAGTCGTTGCGATGACCTTGAGCCAAAGCCTGAATGCTTGGATTGGCGAATCTTCTGTAAGTCAGATAGAGAAGTAGGTCGACACCTTCAGTCACAAACGTAATGCGCCGTAATTATAAGTAATTCCATCGCTAAACAGGTCGAAGTTTGTATAAGCCCTATATATATCTGCTGTGCAACGTACGGCCTACAGTAGCAATGAAGTCACAGCTGGGCAGTGGGCAGCAATGAAATGAAATCACGCAGAGTTACAGACCGATGCCTATGGAGCAGATGACTATTGGCTCTGTTTCGAAGACCACTTGGTTGGCAACCTCTTCGCTCAGAACGTAGAGTTTAGCGTCTGAAATGAGGATCGCCTTGGTGTCGTTGAACGCGATGATCGTAATCGCTTCCAGAGGAACCGCCCGAGCAATTTCTATGATTCGACGAATTGACTCCATCATTATCAGACACGAGGCTCCAGCCACGATGCAGCACAGAACGGCGATTCCGATCGGTTCCAACCGAGTCTTCCCTGCGAGACGACGTGCACAAACAAGACTGGTATTCGAATAAGTGGCGTAGCCAGGATTCCGGAATAGGGGAAAGGCACTTCGCCATTATTTTTCAGCCAAAAGATTTTGACGAGCCAAAAAGTCGTCTCAAACGCTGTAAAGTCTGCTGTCTGCCAATGTCTGGTGCTTCGTTTTTCTCGATCAGATTCTATCATTTTCCCAACGCCTAACTACTCACCAATTTTGGACGAATCTCACGACCGGTTCCGATCCGAATAGGGTGGCGGCCACCCCTCGCCCTTTGCCCCGCCCTCCCCCCGCGTGACCACACAAATTATTATTAGATTGAATTACGAAGACAAGCGTTGAACTATTTTATGTGTGCTGCCTAGATTCTGACCTAAGACGTGTTACAAACGAAGCGTAATAGCAAACGAGCATCTTTGTCCGTTTACTATTAAAAAACATGAAAAAACATAGTAACAGACATAGTAACGAAACATAGTAAACGGAAATCTTAGTTGTTGAATTGCTTCTTGAAAACACGCGGTTTCCGACATTTTGTTCTGCTCGCACGTTCAGTGATGTTAGAACTCTAACATAGGTAGAGCTGTATATCCATGGCGCGATTTGTAGGGGGAAGAGGGGATCCCCCCACTGCCCAACAGCATCCCCCTACTGCTACATCCTTCCACCATTACATCCCACACTGCTACACTTCCCCAACAACTACATCCCCTCCAAGCTCGACACATCCCCATTCCCCACCCACTGCTCCAGGTCACAAATCGCACCCTGTGTATATCAGATTGCATATGGACCACTTTCATTGCCACGACACCCCATTGTAGGATTTGTGGATTTCAGATAACTTATTGCAACATGTCTTTTTGTCTGTCCGAACCGAATAGCCTATTAGCTACTTTTAGGATAGGGATAAAACACCACAAGAATTTCAGTCATAAAGAAAAGGCTGCAAACAGACCTCAATCAATCAAAATTTTGTAAGGGGCGATAGAATCTCCCCTAACAGGGCTGGATTAAATGGTCGTTGTGCACACCTTCTGGATAAAGGTACGGATCCCGGTGGACGATAGCGCGATTTGTCATCCACATGACCGACCCAGAAACAAGGTCAATGACGTCGGAGACCGCCGACGTGACAACGGAGATTGACCCCGACAGGTAAGACGCCAGGATCTCTCCCACTAAGAGAATCTGCGTAGAAACGAAGCGACACGACTTTACAGCACCAACCTATTTCGTACCTCATTGTGATTTGTCGAAAATTTCACCCATAAACAAGAAACGTGCACTATTTTTTATAATAATAATAATAATAATAATAATAATAATAATAATAATAATAATAATAATAATAATAGTAATAATAATAATAACGAATATCCGTGACACTAGCTCAAGATATTCAAATAATCGCCTAATAATAATAATAACTTTAAACACATAAATAAACTTAATAATAATAATAATAATAATAATAATAATAATAATAATAATAATAATAATAATAATAATAATAATAATAATAATAATAATAATAATGCACTTCTACAGCTCTAGAGATCAGTCAGAGGGAAACAGCAAGACAGACTATTTCAAGAGCCAGTTCTCATTGCCTCTGACCTCACTGCACCCAAATTGATCTTGAAACCTCAATGAATACCCCTTGTCGTCGTCATGGTCGCAGTCAGTTTGATCACCTATTCATAAGTCAATGGGCTTACGGTATTTGACGTGCATTAGCGCAGATTTGACTCTTTCCTTTCACTCTCTAGCAGAGTTATTTCTAGGATTATCAGTTGGGGGTGTCAGTATATTTTGGGGATCCATGCCGAAAAAGCCTGACAAGCAAAAAAGTCATCACAGGCTCAGATAGGGATGTTGGGGGTGTCGGTCTCAAATTGGGGGTGTTAGGGGGTGCAAAAATATCCCCGCTCTCTAGTCTAGATCTCTCTGACTCCCTTTCAACCCTTTATAATCTTGTCATACCAGATTTGAAAAGAGGGAGATTCTTGCGAACAGAATCGTTTTCCTTTTCTCCCTTTCAATGACGTTTTGATGATTAACGGAAAGCGTTTCGTCCACCTTCAACAGCTCGACAAAACTCTCGATCAGGACGTCTTGCTTTCGATAGAATTCTCTGCAAGACACGACAATAAAAAAACTTCTGTGTTCTTGGTTCAACTTTCGAATAGTCAAGGTGAACTCCAAGTTTTTGATGCCAACAAATGACAGGTCTACAACTTCTTCAACATTCTTCACTCTTTCATATTTTAACGTGCAAGCATCCTAGTGGTATTTTAGCCTTTTCAATTAATTCATATAGAAGTGACGTCTCCATATTTCCAGCAGCCATAACTCATGGGCGCCCACTGCCTCACACACACACACACACACACACACACACACTACAAGAGGGTTACCTGTCACGCCCTGGAAAATGAAAAATCTATTCTTGTAACTAACTATATTTTAGTTTTTAAACAATAGGCCTACTCTCACACTAAAACACTACTGACGCCCAAACTGAAATAAAAAACTTATCTTTAAAAGAGAACTGCAAAATTGAACAAGCCTCTCTTGAAAACTATAGGCCTATTATCCGTACCCAGGGTGCGATTTGTGACCTGGAGCAGTGGGGGGGGGGTATGTCGAGCTTGGGGGATGTAGTTGTTGGGAAATGTAGCAGTGGGGGGATTTAGTGGTGGGGGATGTTGCAGTAGGAGGGATGCAGTTTGGCAGTGGGGGGAAGATTCCCCCTTCTCCCACCGCAAATCGCGCCCTGACCGTACCCATTGTGTTTTGCCCTCTGGAAAAATTTCTGTGGTTTGAGCGAAGGTTTTAGCGTTCCCGAAATCAATTGTTCCCTGGGATTCCACAAAAAGCTGAAATCTGCGCCAATTATTTGCCACGATCTCTACATTTAGACGCTCGAGCTTAAGAGCTGGTCATCGACAGACTAGCTCCAGCTCACTTTGTACAGTACAAAGTTTGTACTGTATTTGCGTGTTTTTCCTTCTAGTCTTTTTCAGAACTTATGCTCTTACATATCGAATGCCAATCAGATGCGTGATTTGTCTAGTCAAAGAAGCAATTACTGTTCCCATGTCAATAATTTAGGACACGGCGAGGCGAATCAATGAATCACGCCAAACGCCAGAATTTAAGCCGTGAAAATAGAGAAAATAATTTAGGACACGGTGAATCAATGTGAGCACGCCATCTTGGTCTGGTAATTTTGGTAGCAGTGTTTGGCTGGAGTTCTGACTTCACGAGCTTCCAAATTAAACTTTACAAAATCTACATACGATGCCCATAGCGATTAGGCTTATTAGTCCTCTTCTTTCTGTCGATTTCCTTGGCCTACCTGACTCTTTTCGGTAGTTTTTTGTCGTCCGGATTATTTCTTCCACGAAGTTTAGACGTGAACGCTTCCAACTGCGGACGCCAATTACTAGATTCTTCTAACACAAAATATTTCGTCCATTTTTATCTTATGAGTTTCGGACATAGGTCAGATACAGACTGCACTGATTGATGGAGTAGGCCCTGCATATGATCCACACCTGTATTACATTAGATTGATAGCATCTGACCCGGCGACATTTGATTGCTGGATGGGAGTAATTTTGTTTAGCAGCAGTGTTTATTCTAGCCACCTTGACATTACATTGAGGGATTTTGAAATGTTTGGGAGACAAGGTCTGAGTCTCCACACTTTTTGGGGGTGGGGTGAATTTCCATTCCCCAGCCAACATATAAAAATTTTGTGGGAGAATTTTAAAACTTGGAGGGGGGAATTCCCCCAGAGAAGGCCTAGAATAAACACTGTTTAGCAGATTCCTAGGCCTAATGAGTGGTACCAAGTATTTGTTTCTACGTTGAATCACGCGAAGTCTTCGATTGTGCATACATTATTATTACTTCAGGCAGTTATGATAATCATAATAACGAGCACTACAATTATTATAGACGCTTTCAATCAAGCAATCAACTTCTATAGCACCGCTGAGGCATCATCCGATGGTACTCTCTATTCAGGTCGTATCTACTCAGCAAAGTCAAAGAACCAGTCCAGGAAAGTCGGCCAAACTAAACGCATGTGTTTTTAAACAGTTCGAACGATTTCAAGACTGGATAGTAATAATAATGTGATTTAAAGTGGTTTTGGGGGCTAAGTAAGCCTGCGTGAAGACCACTGTAGTAACTCTCCGCATTCAATAACCTAGTTTTCCGAGAGATGCAGAAATACAGAATACCCTACTCAGCCGATAAACCTACTGCTGCCAAACCATAGATAAGAGACAGTAACTGATTACGACTATACTGATTTTCATTAGACACAGGGCCATATTAAGGCGGGGACTGAGGGGGCTGAAGCCCCAGGCCCACCATAAAAATAGGCCCACCGTTTTTCAAGCGACGACCTTTTTGCTTGTCAGAGATTTTCAGTGAAGGCGGGAAATTTTTTCACAAGGGGCAATTTTCAAATTATGGAAGCGACGACCTTTTTTATTTCTCAACCCCAGGCCCACTCGGACCCCTTAACCGGCCATTTATTTGTAGCGTAATGCAAAATGGACGAGTATTCTCGGGACAGCCGGTTAAGGGGTTAATCCGGCCCTGATTAGACCATGTATGTTTAAAATGCTGGCAGTGTGCCTACCTTTGTGGGCGGAACGACGTTCTGCCGGCGCATCAGGAATATCAATTCTGTTGTCTGGCTCAATTGCTGACATTACTGAACTGGCATTTTCGTATCGCTTCTATCCGTGTGCAAAGGCCTACCAATTTTTATGATGTTATATTTAATAGGACTTTTATGATGTTATATTTAATAGGACCTAGGCCTCATCTCCATTTAGCCCAAAGCTAGGCCTATGCGAGTAGCAAATAATATTGCAAAATGAGTCTTCAGCGATCAAGTCCTCTTGAGACGTGCACCATATGTAAGCCTACTGTATGCATGATAAACGTCTTAGAGTAAGGACCGACGACAGCCAATCTCTGGTCCGCGAACTTGGGTCCATTGAGTTTTTAATACCATAGCAAAGCATCTATTAAATGCTGCAGCTGGTGTTTGCACAGTGATAAAGGAAATGAAAATTGGCCACATATATTGAGATCCACGCTTGTGACTGTACAATAGAAACGACGGATGAGCAAACCCTATAATAATGTAGATTGAACATCACATTTCGCGTTTTTAAGGCAAATGGACCGAGATGCTTCAAATAGTAAAATCTCACACATTTATATGGTGGCGCTATTATAGGGGCAGCAAGGTACAGTGCTATAGCTGCCTCTCTCTAGAGCACTATGCTCCAAGGATGAAATAGCTATAGCAATGCGTCATTCTGCCTTGCTGCTACCCCACTCTAACTCTCATCTAGTAGATGCTAAGTGTTAAAAACTCAATGGACCCAAGTTCCCGTAGCCGAGCATAGCTGCCGTCAGTCCTTACTTTAAGAGGTCTATATGACTGCATATGTCACATTATTATCGCGATATTCCATTCAGCTCTCTTGATCTAGTGTATATTGTATATGTATGTATATATATATATATATATATATATATATATATATATATATATATATATATATATATATATATAGGCTACATCAGAGTTGTCCATGGGTCCATTTTTTAGAACCCAATCCAAACCAACCCACAAAATCCCCAACCCAACCCATGACGGTAATAGTGTTACTTGACCCAACCCACCGTAATACAGTATAACCATGACTTATTTTCTGACCCAACCCACCATTAATATGGAAAAATCTGAGCCAACCCAATCCAACCCAACCTAACCCAACCCATGGTTTAACCAAACCCATGGACATCTCTGCTCTATGCATAGAATATACGATCTATGTAAGGGTCAGTTAACCTGAATGTCGATTTTGGTCGCATTCCACTGTTTTTAGATGTTAGTCGCTTCTTTGATGAACAATCTAAATTAACCTATAAATGATAATTCGTATGATAAACGTATATTTTCTGACAATTGATTACTTGTACGCTAACAAAGAACGTGACGTAACGTCGTAACGACCATGATGTTTTGATGGCCTATTATTGTTTTACCATTTAGTGCAACTTCTGGTTCAAATGTACGAGAAACAAACAGGCAAACATTAAAGTTGCCGGTACAACATCCGAATGGTTCCGGATTTTAAAAAGGTGTTACACAAGGTTGTGTAATTTCACCATATGTGCTCAATAGGCCTATGCTGCATGCTGAAATGGTCATGCGAGAAGCTTTGGAAGGATTTGACTGAGGAATCACATTAACAGGGATGAGAATTACAAGCTTAACATATGCAGTTGACATTATTCGTTTGGCCGAACCTGCAGAAAAGCTACAGAAACTAGCAGGCCGACTAGGCAAAGTAGGCCTAACCCAGGAATACAATCTTTGCATAAACATTGATAAAATAAAGGTAATGAATACAACTAAAATCAATGTACAATAAGTATTAACGGTTAACAACTAGAGCAGATGACAAGCTTTGTTTATCTAGGATCGATAACCATAGAAGACGCGGAATGTGAAACCGAAATTCGTGCCAGGTTGGATAAAGGTCAATCGGTCAACAAAGCACTGCATGGTCTATGGAAAAGCCACGACTTATCGATAGCCACAAAGATCAAACTATGGAAAACTCTAATTTGGCCGGTGGCAAAATACGGGTGTGAGACACGGACTTTGAAAAAAGAGACGAAGCAATGATCAATGCTTTCGAAATGAAAATATTAAGATAGATTCTGCATATATATATATCATGGATGATGGAGAGAGAAAAGAACTAATGAATGGGTATTAGAGAAGGGAGGTGTTACAAGAGAATTTTGGAGTCCATCAAAAGAAGAAGAAACTGTCGTACTTCGGCCACATCGCGAGGAAAACAGGCTTGGTTTCAAATGCCAGGAAAAGACTACTATACGACGGAGTGCTTTCAGTCCTTTAAAAATGTACAAGTTTTAATTAATACGTTTATTGAGTTCCGACTTTGTTCAATGAACAAAGTATAAAGGAAACTAACTTATTTGAAAATTGCAACTGGCTTGCTGGTCGTCATTATACACACAGAGACGAAGCGTGCCAATGGCTATTGTGGCTTTAGCCATGGGCGGCACACATGACGGGGGGCGGCGGCATGGAAGCGACGGCCTTTTTTGCTCGTCAGGAGATTTTTCAGGGAGGGGCCGGCAGATTTTGGAAGCGACGACATGAGCCATGGGCGGCATGAGTGTACGCTACGCCTCTGATTAATTATACCAGTGTTTATTCTAGGCCTTCTCTGGGTGAATCTTCCCCAAAGTTTTAAAATCCCCCATTTTTATATGTTGGCTGGGGAGATGGAAATTCTCCCCCCCCCAAAAAAAAGTGTGGAGACTCAGACCTTGTCCCCCCTCCCAAACATTTCAAAATATCCCCAATGTCAAGGCGGCTAGAATAAACACTGAATTATACGCATAAGAAATGTAAAATTCACAATCATGAATCAGGTAACATATAGGCCTATTTAGGCATCATGATCACTGGAAAATTTATCGAACGCCATTAGGCCTATTTTATGATTGCATCATTTATCTTGATAGTTTAGTTGATCTTGTGCTCCGTTGAAGGGTGGTGAGTGCCTTCAAAATCAGCGTGAACAAAAGCTCTTTCTATTTCTACCATTTCCTCCAGTCTTTGTTGCAAAGATTCTCCAATATTGTGTGCCTCTAATAAGGTCATGTCTTCAGGTAGTATTATGTCAATCTGAACGAAATAGTTGATTCCGAAATGGAAGGCGCTGACGGTGTCAATCTGTTTGATCTTCGGATGATGGTTGATTGCAATCCAGGTCAATTTTTGGAGAAAGTCTGGCGGCGCTGTTATTCCGGTCAAAACCTGGACGTGTTCTGCAAAAACCAATTAGCACCTACAATATGTATGCAATCGTGTTTCTAAACCGTGTTTATAATAATAATAATAATAATAATAATAATAATAATAATAATAATAATAATAATAATAATAATAATAATAATATTATTATTATTATTATTATTATTATTATTATTATCACCATTATTATTTTAGAGGTGCCTTTAAATGTGATATTTATTTCTAATTAACATGTATCACCTACAATATGTATGCATTGCAATAGCGTTTTTACACCGTGTTCATTATTATTATTATATATATATATATATATATATATATATATATATATATATATATATTATTATTATTACCGTCATCACCACCATTATTATTTTAGAGGTGCCTTTAAATATGATATAATGACAGGTCAGCGAGTCGTAATGACAGAATGGCATGCATTTCAGTCGACGTTCACTTGTTTTTACAGATTAATCATAATATACTTACTATAACCTGTATAAATCCAGGTGCAAAAGACATACATGCTGATGACAATCGCTCCTGTTGGATCGGCATAACTGAACAGCCTGTAACCTGTTCACAATAACATCGAAACCAAATCAAATGACTGGATTTTAGTTTACAGATCGAAATTCAGTCGACGTTCAATTTAGCCTTGTACGCGTCGCTATAATTATATTATTTATAGTAGGCGCTATAAGTGAATCTTGTGTAATGAAGATTTGCATATATTCAAAACGTCGCCTTGAAAAGAACCCCTAGAACATGGTTTAAACCCAAACATTTTGGAACCGCGGTCCACTTCCGCGGTTTTGTAACCTGCCGCGACCCCAATCATAGCATGTAATATAAAAATGCATTAGGCCATCTGGCGAACGTCTGTTGAAAAGAATCTTTTGAGTTTTGAATAAGTGGCAAAATAAAAGCTCTTATTCAATTCGAATGAAAATATGGCAAATATATTAGGCAGGACTATTTATATATTTGTCAAATAAGACAAATGGAGAGACATAAAGATATTGAAATTTCTTGCAGTCACGTGCAGAAAGGTGCCGGTGGGGCGGTGGCCCCGAGTGCCGACCAGATGGGGGCGTCAAACTTGACTCGGCGACATTTTATTTTATTTATCTTCTGCGTCGCCAAACACTTTTCATCGACTTGGCCCCGCGCGGGCGCCCACCACCCTCTGCACATCACCGCATTCCGTTAAAAATCCATCGTTCAAGAACGCATCTTGCTTCGGGTGCCTCCAATGTTTCTGATCAAACGGAAAGCCCATGTATTGCATACAAAGCCTAATACACTGCATAATTCATTCAGTCGAGCGTGTAAAGGAAATGCAAACCAAGAACAACGAGCCATCTGCACTAGAGTAATGGCAGAAAATGTTCACTTCCAATCTCCCACCCAATATAGACGCCAGAAATTTTCACTGGTAGTTTTTCGCCCCCACTCTACTGATCTTATAACCAGTGGCGATTCCACGTGGGGGATGAGTGGGGATGCATACCACCCACCGGACTTTCGGACTTACTTTTTTGCTTGTGAAACCTATTTTTGGGTAAAAGTCTAGTAAAACTAACCGAGGATGAACTTTTTTGCTGGTCAACCTATTTGTCTGTAAAAGTGTAATATATAGTAAGGGATAAAATTCCCTTTTCCCCAGCCTTTTTCGGCAAAGTTGATTGATTTTCCCTTCAATTTTCATCCCCCACCAACTTTCTATGAATTCATTCATCCCCCCACCAAGAAATCCTGAAACCGCCACCACTGCTTATTTAATATAGCCACTGATCACTAGTAAATATGTGGAAATTAGTTGCCTATTTTTATATAGCGTCGGCGACGATGATGATGATACCTTACCCATGATGCCGCACACTAGTGCCACCGTGTTAGACGCGACGTCGTTACGGTGGTCTTGAGCCAAGGCCTGAATGCTTGGATTTGCGATTCCTCTGCAGATCAGATAGAGAACGAGTTTGACACCTTCAGTCACAAAAGTAACGGCAGCTGGTGTGCTCTTAATCTCTTAAAACTCCACCGCTTGAGGTCTAACCCAATTAGGCTATCTACGTTTTATGGTGTACAGTAACATTGCAGTCATAGTTGGTTAAGTAAATGCAATAATATTAGTGCAATGGGGTCGTGCAATTTGAGATTTTTTAGGAGCAATTATAGCATCCAGTTGAATAGATTAATTATTTATTTTTCAACTTGTAATTACATCAAGTTGCATGTCTCAGGCATTCTTAATTTGAAACGATATTGTTCTTAGAGACTTAGACCGCGTCTGACAAAATCTTGTAGGATAGAATTACTATGCTGTGAGTGTGGCCACGGTTCCTGATAAGGGGCAGCGTCACTTACACAAACGAATCTGGGACGATCCGACCGAAAGGTCGAAGAAAAATTAGGCTAACAAAATCTTGAGTGATTTTGTGACTATGTGAAAATTTTTCGGCAATCGCCCTGCTTCCATCCAATTAAATGAAACGTTCTCATCAGTATTACACGAACCTCACTACTAGTCTGAACCCGAATAGTGGAGGCTCTGTCCCTCTGTATCCTCTCGTGGCTACACTTTGCAAACCTGCTTAGCTTGGTCGAATATCTGTATGGTACAGTGTAATCTTGCAATCTTCACTTCTAGTAAAATCTGTTTAGTTTTAATATAATAATAATAATAATAATTGCATCGTTGCTTGTTGTCACACAAGGATGTTTGAGCAACATAAATTGTTTCTCTTGCTCAGTGCATTAACATTAAGTGAACTGACATTTAAAAACTATAGCTTTCTAAAGGCACAAACCATCACGTTACTTTCATAAAATTAGTTAAATTTTTGGTATTAATTCAAATTTGTTAGCCTCACAATGCCTACATCGGCAGTCGAGTTGTATTTATCTATTTTACCATCTGCACACGAGATCATAAAATGAACAAATCCATTTTCTATGAAGATAGGCTATCTGCTGCACCGGCTGCTTCAACTAACTGACCGATAGTTATGGAGCAGATGGCTATTGGTTCTGTTTCGAAGACCAGTTGGTTGGCAACCTCTTCGCTCAGAACGTAGAGTTTAGCGTCTGAAATGAGGATCGCCTTGGTGTCGTTGAACGCAATTATCGTAATCGCTTCCAAGAGGAACCGCGCGAGCAATTTCCACGATTCGACGAATTGACACTATCACCATCTGCGCTGCGGCGCCGGACATGATGACGCAGAGGACGATAATTCCAATCGGTTCCAACCGAGTTTTACCTAGAATTGCGTGAAATCTCCGCTCCTGTATTTCAACTCGTTGTCCTCAATCATGTATTGGCTAGCTTCGTAGATAGCACTAGTCATAGTTAGTAATCAATTCCATGCTTTTCGAGCCAACTCATGAAAAATTCTGACCTGATGGCTATCGAAAATGCTTTCACAATATCTGTTAGCCTGCAGTCTATTCCAGCCATTATCCATTGGGGGGTCGGAAGGGGTGGGGCTATGTTGTCGATCTCTGTTCGACTGTATTTGATAGGCCTACTTAAATTCATGAGATGGCATATAAATGATATGCAAGGGCCGATATTCGGTTTTTTGTGAAAACAGGCACGGAAATCGAGTATCTGCATGATTGGTTGGGTATTCACCATAATTCAGAAATATGGACTAATATTTTGGGCCTACACCTTGCTTCCAGTGAATGAAATGAAGCATTCATTGTCAACGAGAAATCCTATTGTTTGAAAAAGTGTACGCCTTTTTTTCATAGGCACGAGCCATTCTATTGTCTTGGACGACGTCATATGTCTTAGGATAGGCCTTAGCGTTCATTGTGCACACCTTCAGGATAGAGGTAGGGATCTCGGTGGGCGATAGCACGATTCGTCACCAGCATGAGCGAACCGGAAACAAGGTCAATGAAGCTGTCGACAGCTGACGTCACAACGGACAGTGACCCCGACAGGTACGACGCCAGGACCTTTCCCACTAAGAGAAGCTGCGCGTATAAACAAAGCCACGCAAGTATTACACTAAACGGCATCAATCCATCTCATAATAGGCCCCTACACCCAGACTCCCAAATCCATAGGATTCTAATCTAGACTTAGCCAGTGTTTAATCTAGGCCGTTTCTGGAGGGAAAATTGCCCTTTCCCCCCGGAAATTTTGGCATACTACATGGACTAACAGCAGCCCCTAGCAGAATTTCCCCCGGCTTTGTCAGTTTCCCCCGGCTTTGTCAGTCCCCCCTCCGGAGTCCAGGAGTCTATAGATTAAACACTGGACTTAGCTTGGAAGGTAAATAGTTTCTCTCCAGTATTAGAATTCCCGCCTCCCATTTTTATCACTCAAGTGCGCATTGCTTCCTTCAAGGCCAAGTTCGCATCTCCTCTGATCTCACTGAATAATAAATAGGCCATCCTTTGATTATTCGAAACTTCGTTATCATAGATTGCACCGTTTTCATCATCGTTGTCATGATCGCAGTAATTCTGATCACCTACTCGTAAGGCAGTGGGCTTATCTGACGTCCATTAACCCCTTAACCGTGTATTTAACTGTAACTCAATGTAAAATGGACGGATATATCCGGGATCCCCAGTTAAGGGATTAATGCATATTCGACTCTTTCGTTTCATTCCCCAGATCTCCATTTTTTCACATACACATCTCTTTACACATTTTACACATTTTCGCATTTTGTTGTCATACCAGATTGGCGAAGAGGGAGATTCTTGCGAACAGAACTGCCTTCTTGTTCGCCTTTTCGATGGAGCGTCGACGGTTAACGGAAAGCGCTCCGTCCACCTTCAACAGTTCGACAAAACTCTCGATCAGAGTGTCTTGCCTTCGATAGAATTCTCTGCAAGACACGACAATAAAAACATCTTCTGTTCATGGTTCAACTTTCGAATAGTCAAGTTGAACTCCAAGTTTTTGATGCCAACAAATGACAAGTCAACAATTTCTTCAACATTCTTCATTCTTTCATATTTCAAAATGCATATTGCCCAATGATAGCCTCTCTTACCATAAAAATGACGTCTCTTCGAATTTCCAACAACCTAAACACTACCTTTATTCAATGGCTTAACTGTATGTCTGAAAATTCTCGAGGCTGCGTTTGCAATCGGATTTCTTATTGCTCTTATATAGGGTCACAAAAACATCAATCTGGAAAAATTTCGATCAGAAGTTCTAATTTTTGGAACCTTGTTCACTCCATATATGCGCTTTCTCTCTAATCTCTTAGAATTTGCTTTCTTGCCTACAAAGCGTGCTAGGGATGTAAAAATATCCCTGCCAATAGTTCAGGATTTGTGAATCATTGAATCGCGTCAATTTTATGCTAGTTTAAGTTGTAGGCCTATCAGTATATGGAAGGAGTTCTGACCTGAAAAGCTTGTTGATAAAAATGTTACCAAATCAACATACGATGACTAGCGATTAGACACAGACCTCTTCTTTTTCTTCTGGGTGCCCTACCTGACTCTTTTCGGTAGTTTTTTGTCGTTCGGATTATTTCTTCCACGAAGTTTAGACGTGAACGCTTCCAACGACGGACGCCAATTACTAGATTCTTCTAACACAAAATATTTCGTCCATTTTTGTCTTATGAGTTTCGGGTCTAGGTTAGATAGGCTACTGATTCCATTGGCGTAGCCAGGAGGAAGATCCGGAGGCCAGGCCCCGTAGGCCTACTGTATTTGGGCTTGGATTAGTCATGGGATTTTCACAAAACCGATTGAAAGGTTTTCGGGGAAGGGTAGTGCGATCATCAACTGCATTTATATACATGTATACAGTGCAGTTGCATGCATTGCAGTTTTTTGCGCCTCAGTAATAAATCGTAATCAAGGTCCGTAAAATATTCACCAGAGCTCACCGTCTAAATCTAGTATTGCTCGAAATTTCTGCCGCTGGTGCTACGTCCCAAGTTCCCAAGTTCCCAACCCCGCTCGGAAGCTTACGACTCTCTGGCAAGCTTATACGAAGTAAATGGGATGCGCTGTCTGTCCTCGTGTCCAGTAGGGCAGACGCAACTGGGGCAGAGGTTTGGAGGGTTTGGAGGTCCTCTGGACATGCCGGCACTAGTGGGAAGATTTGTGAAGAGACATTCAGAACATTTTATCTAATAATGGGTAAGTAATTTTGGTTGATTGTCGCAAAGCTGTTATGCTGTATAGTCTGCTGCAAATTTGCTCCCAAGTTCAAGCTATTAATCAGGGGCGTAGCCAGGAATTTTATTTGGGGGTATAATGGATTTGAGGGTATAAATCTTAAAAAACTTTGAAACTCGTAAAAAACACATTGAAAATTTTAAGGTAATCTGATTTTTTTTTTTTTTTGGGGTATATATACACAGATATACCCCGTCGCTACACCCCTGCTATTAGTTAATCAATTATAAGTGACAGTAACTGATTACGACTATAGGCCTACTGATTTTCATTGGCCTATGTATGTTTAAAATGTTGGCAGTGTGCCTACCTTTGTGAGAGGAACGACGTTCTGCCGGCGTATCAGGAATACCAATTCCGTCATCTGGCACAATTTTTGACATTACTGGACTGGCAATTCCGTATCGCTTCTATCTGTATGCATGACAATTTTTTATGATGTTACATTTAATTGGGTCTAGATACGTACAGATATGTATGTCAGGTTATCGCGATATTCCGCTCATCTATCTGGCTCTATTAGTTGCTATGTTAGTCAAGTAGCCGCAATCCACTCTTAGATGTTGGTTACTTCTTTGAGGAACAATTTAAATTAGCCAATGATGTATGATGAATGAATAAACATACATTTATTTGATAATTGATTTGTTTGTTGTACGTAGACAACAAAAATGACGTAAAGACCATGATTTGTAGTCATATTTATCTATATAATCGGTTCATTATTTGAGGAAGCATTTGACATTTTGTTGAAGATTTAGCATCGTTCAAATCGGCGCGGCATGCAGACAATGACTGACTGAGTTAGAAGGGGGAAACGTTAAAGCAAGACTTTCTCTGGGAGCGTAGGACCGGAAACTGGTATTTACTGAAGACAAATGCACATGAATGTGATGCGCATCAGAAGACAAGCGGAGGAGCAAAATACGAATTATGCGATTAAATGTTTAAAGTACACAACTGAAGAGACGGACAGACAGACAGACAGACAGAGAGAGAGAGAGAGAGAAACCCACAAACAATGACAGAAAGACATATTTTACAGACAGACACCCTACATTCCCTACAGACAGACAGACAGACAGACAGAGAGCCATAATTATTCAAAGCGGTTTAAAACCAACTAAACAATGTGGTCTGAAAGCAAAAAGGTCATCGGGTCATTTTACACCCCCTAACATCCTACAACACCTCCCCAAATTTGAGGTCGACTCTCCCCCAAATTTGGTAATGTGACAATGGTATGCATACAAAATGCATACTAATTAGCTCCGGACACCCCCCAAATTCACAATCTTGGAAATATCCCTGGTGCCGAAGCAGCTAAAGATGGTAACCAAATCCAAGAAATAATCAAGAGGAATATAGTGAACGGAGATAAAGAAAAATAATGAGGCTATATAAGACAATGGTAGGTATGCAGGCACGTCGGAACGAATTTTCAGCAGGGGTGCAGATTTTCTCAAGATAAAAAAATCGTGACAAGGAAAAAAGTTCGCCTCCTTAAAAGCCTGACGAACTAAAAAAAGGTGTTCACTAACTTTACTTTATCCTCCTAACAGCCTTGATAAAAAACAAAACAGGTCGTCATCTCTATTTCTTATTAAAAATTCTCAAAAGCAAAAAAATTTAAAAAACAGCATCATCTTCCAGGATCATCTTCCATGGAGTGCCTGTCAAGACTTTTCGGAAGACGAAAAGGGGGGTCGGCCCGTTGTTACGTCATATTTTAGGGGGTCTGACTTTTGTTACGTAGGGGGAAGAGGGGTCAAAAAAGTGCCAACATCGCGTTACGTCATTTATGGACGACCCCACATTACTACAATGTAAATACTTAACATATGTTCACAGAGTTGCGGCTGTCCGGACGGTGGACAGAGGGCCACGGTTTGAGTACCTCTGCATTAGAGACCCACAAGATATTGACTAAGAAATTGCCATAAGATAAATATTGGTTCTAGGTCTATTGATCGCATGCAAATTGATCGGTCCCAATTCAGTGGTTAAAATTGACCAGATTGCTAATTGATTGGGTGAAAATTTGACTAATCAATGAAGCAACTTAAACTGCTACATTCCCAATCATTCATTTCCATGCCTTCCTCTATGCCCCTGGGATAAGGTCTCTAGTTGCCTATTTGTTTGACCTTGTTGGGTGCTGGGAAGTCTGTAGAAAAAGGAAGTCACTTAAAATCATGTCAACTTTTATCTGAGAATATATATCATCAAAGTTCAAAGTTCTGCATTACTCCTAACCCAAAGCACAATAAAATGAACAAGTATGGTAATTACAGTTTTACAGAAATCTGGAATGTAAGTAAATAACTGCCTAAGTTCATACCTAATACAGTACTGCATCTGTACACAGCCAATTTGTTAACACAAGCAGATCAATCCATACACAGCCTACTGTAATTTCTTTAATGAGTATAAACGCTGCTATACATAATTCCAATGTTTTAAGCAGCATACTCAGTACAGTAATGTTAGACATACAGTAATCATGTTCAGGGTATATAACTATATATATATATATATATATATATATATATATATATATATATAGTAAAAAAATAAATATTTGCCAAGGCAGCAAAATTTCTCTTGGTGGAACTTTTATACTTGAAGAGCATTTATCGACCAGTTCCTTCACCAATGCTGTCTGAACAGGAGGCAGTTTGCTTCTTTGCAGACTCAGTACTTACAACGCATGAACACTGACTGACAACCCAGCACCATAAATGTGACTTGATTTACAATCTCAATTTTATACACGTCAAAAATTAATATAACCTGTAAACACATCTAGAATTTAACAGAGTTCTTGCAAAAAAACAAATATGCAACAATTCCAGAAGCAGTAGACTGCAAGACACTAGCGTAAACCTGCATTTTATGCACTCTAACGCTCTTTCTGTTAAAAAAAGTCTCAGAGATCTTATCAATCTTTTTTGTCTCACTTTAGTTCAATTCAATGGACGACCTTACATAAAAAATAAATGAACCTTCTATTCTAATTTATTTTCACTGCAACCATTTTAATGCCCTTCCTGAAGAGTAAACAACACAGTGTACGTACTACAGTATATGGATATGTACTAAATGGATGGACCCCATTGAACAATAGTTGCATTCGAAAACAGCTGATCAAATTCATCCCATACATTCACAATTTGATCGCGGAGTTCTTCAATGGTTCTGACCTTTGTTCAGTAAACCTTCTCTTAAATTATTCCCCAAATCTTTCAATCAACCAGGCTTACTGTTGGGCGGCCAAAGATGAGGAGGTATATGAAACCAGGAGCTTCCTTTGTCAGCAGTTCAACAGTTTCACGAGCTCAGTGAGCGGACGCACCACCTTGTTAAAATGTTTAATAATCTGAATATTGCCGAATATCAGGCAACAAGTTTTAACTTAAGTTTTGATTTTGTCAGAACTAATATGAATTTTTAATTATTTAAATTGATGAATATTAACTAGTGTTTGCCATCATTATCACAAGGGATCCCGTTTTATCCAGACACAGTGTACACAAACATTATATATATATATATATATATATATATATATATATATATATATATATATATATATATATATATATATATACACAATTACATATACATACAGCCAGACCCTAATAATCGGTTATCTATGATATAAGTTGAGTAACGTCTCTCATTTCCAAGATAGAAGTTCCACTCCATATAATGTAAGTGCATCAACAATTTATAATTGCATGTCTTGTGCTACAAAATAAGAAATAACATTGAATTGGCTTACGATAATAATAAAAAACAAACATGCAAACAATTTCTATCTCAGTTATGTCAAGGCACACTGAAATTAATATATGAATAATCCCAGAGTATTTTATCCATATCATACAAATGCTTGAATGATAACAATACTTTAGGATTAACAGAACATAATGTTTCAATCAAAAATAATTTTATTATACAATTGGACTTTCTCAGAGTTATCAATATCACACTCGATATATTATTGTTCAGTGAGCAATATGCTCAAGATCTCAAAGATCACGTAAACTAACAAAATAGGTCACATCAATAAAGCCACGAATATCTATAGATAGAAATTTTAACTGCAAAGCATTTAGCAGACACTCTGATTGCCTTAATACTTACAATTTATGCTATCTAATTAAATGACATTCCATCATAGGCCTTCTGTATGTATGTATGTATGTATATTGGACTATTTATATAGCGCTGTAAGCATAGCGGGGCCAAAGACAAAAGCGCTTTACAAATGGCAATATTCTATATTGAAGAGAAGCACTAAAGTTATTGAGATTTAAGATTTACTGAAAATTCTTCAAATGCACAATATCATATATTGCCACCATATAAATTAATTATATACAGGATCTTGAATGCATGTAAGAATTTAGCACAGGTGACATCATACTGCCATGCCTTGAACAGAGCAGAAATTTCACAAAAGCACTCCATGTTCACCTTGATTGATATGATTGTAACAACCTTTGGCAAAATTTAGATTGTGGCGACTATTTAGAGTCCGGATTAAGCTGCACTTCATCTTGTGCCTAAATATAAAACAAGCTCCAAATAAAAAGACTGCTTCAGCTATGACGTAATAGTCAAGACAAAAAAGAGAGTGAAATATTAAAACTTTTGAACAAATCACAAATATTGTTCCCTGGCTGAATTGAACTGATTCACTTAAACACACACAATACACAAGAAGCAGCTCTATTTATTATGTAAAACTATTTACAAATATATAACCTAAGTGAATCACGTGAATTACATGAATCATTACGTGAATGAGATTACTGGTACTTCTGCAATATTATAATTCCATCATCACAAACTTGCAAGCTCTGAGCATGACATAGCCAGAGAGGTCTCTGAATTTCAGTTTTGAGGGAAATAGATTCGAAAATTTATTTTAAAATATTTTTGAAGAAATTACTCAAGAATTGGTAGATGCCCTATTCAACAAAGTATTAGTTTTCTGAAATTTTTCCATTTTAACTTTAATGAGAAACTTTAACTGAATTCCGGTGTTCTACAAGGTCTGCCACCCAGCTGGCATGATCATTATCATACAACATGATAAAAATAATAACATGTATAGTTCGGTCTTCATCATATCCATTCATTCACACTTACTTCAACTGTAACATTAGCATCTGGGATGGCCTGAGCAAGATCAACTATCTCTCCTGGTGATGCGGACTGACTCTTCTTGAAATCTTGTTCTGGCTGTAACACTTGACTTGATGAATTACTTGGTAGCGGTTGGGCTAATACACCCGACTGAGAATTATCAGCTCCTAATTCCATCTGTGCTGGAGCTGGAATTTGGACTGGAACAGGATTTCCTTCCTGCCCAACGCCCTCTGGTGAACTTTGTCGTGTATGATCAACTGCATTATCTACAGAACCCAGTTTTTCTGTTAAGAAGTTTGAAAGAAATGCACAGTGCTTTACCACACGCTTTCAGAAAATCAAAAGGAGGACAACAGTAGTCGATTGATACCCTTGAGTATTAGAAATGGTGCTACAGAAGTGCATAATTATTATTATTATTATTATTAGTCAATCATGAATAACAACTCTAATCACTTCAAAATAGATCATTCATAAATCCCATCAATACTGACCTGTAACCTAATATTTTACAAAAATAAAATATGCATTTCAAACCCTTTCCTCCAAACAACAGTTTAACAGAAAAAGTACATCCAACAGAAAACTATACAAATAACTGCTTGCTTAAGTTTCACGTTAAGAATTAACACAAAATTCTATTATTCAAACAGTAATTTTACACAAAAGCATCCAAAACTCTATGGTAGCAATTGTTCATGAGAATCATAAAACCAATTACTAGTTCAAAATTGTCAGAAGAAAGTCAACAAGGAATCTAGTGACACATAGGATAATATTAAGTAAAAACATGACATACCAAAGCCTTCGTAGCTCCTGTTGTTGACAACATCATCTCTAATTTGGTTGTCAGGTACATCCGGTATTTTACTAACATCAGCACCAATTCCTTCACCACCACCAGCACCAGCAACAATGCCTGTTCTGTTATTAGAATTGCCAATTTCATGATCCTAAATAAACAGAATGTGCTGCAGCTAAAATACCGAATGTCTCTTTTAATGAATAGAATTGAATAGAATAAGCGACCTTCTATTCCATTCAATTCAATAAATGAGACATTCGGTATTTTTTAGCATTCAACAATTTTGAGTTAGCATAGTCACCAGTTGGCACAGAGAGGGGGCTAAGCCCACTATTTGGGCTAAGAACAGTCATGGGATTTGTGCAAACAAAAGCAATGCAAATTTATTTTGGGAGAGGAAAGGGGGGCATTATTGTTGACAGAACTGATAAGCATAGTTGTTTTACAGCTTTAAATAACTAATAAAAATCACAACTGAGTTTTTAAAGTACAGTATGCACCAAAACTCACAATCCAACTCTACAATGTTACTCAAAAGCTTCTGAGGCTGTCTCTCTGCCCAGACCCCTAAAGGGAGCATCACATGCTTCTCAAACCCCATAGTCAGACTAAATTGGATCTGCAGATTCTGCATGTCTGCCTTGATGATGTCCCCTTATCCTGTTATCCTGGATACTACAGTGTCATTCTGCACAATATAATAAATTATAACAACATAGTATAATACTGGGCATGGTGACATTTAATCACACAACATCAAAAACCAGATGCTCGATAGTTAATAGCAGCAATGCGTAACAGTTAACAGCAGGCACAATCAGTACACGTGTGCAGACAGTTGATACCAGTCAATCTTCCAGACAGATAAAATATGAGACAGCAAAATTGCATTTTAGTATACCTAAACATGGCAATGTGCAGAGTGCTGGATTAACAGTTGTTAATTACATAAAAGAAATATATCCGAAAGTGCACAGAAAATGTGAAGAAAAATATTCTTTTGTTGTTCAAAACAACTAGTCAAAACCAGCCCAGCTACTTGCAACTTACTTAGACTAGTGTCCTAGAGCAACTTTCTCGCTCTCTGTACCAGCTGGGAATCTGTTCTGTATATTCATTTAGGCAAGGAACTAAGATGTAAGGAACACTAAGACGGCTTACATACAATCAGGCAAACAATTATAATTTTCCACAAATTACATAGCCATAATAAATGCATGTTTAACCAACCGGGCTCTCAACATTAGGTTGCACAACTTGTCCATCCTGGGCCAGTGGCTGCTGTTGCTGTGCCACTTGTCCAGCCGGGGTCAGTGGCTGCTGTCGTTGTGCCACTTGTCCAGCCTGGGCCAGCGGCAGCTGTTGTTGCGCCACTTGTCCAGTCTGGTTTGCATCAACCATTTCCTGATTATTTGAATGAGGAGACCTGACTTCAAAGTACGCCTTCTGCTTATTTCCACCTACAGAATAAGACAAAGATTAGTTATCCGCTGACAATTCCTCACCTAGTCAAACCATCACGTGGCGTATGTACAAGTAACAGCGTAGCCATAGGGAGCATGACAGTAGATGGAACAGCTATGGGATTGAATCCTGGACATGAATGAAAATTAATTGCGATTTTTTGCATGGTTAGATTTTCAGTGGTTTAAACACAGGACTGGTCATAAAATACCATATAAAATCCCATCATCGTCATTTTATGAAATATCACATTTGATAGGCATTAATATATCAGTTCTGCATTCACTGGATATTTGCATACATAAAAAAACAACTAAATTTTCCAGAGAATGTCGTAAATAATAACGGAAATTCTAAATTTATTTAACTATACCACATGGACATACCCACCAGGTTCAGCAATTTGCATAACATTTTGGTCTTCAATCAACGACTTATTGTGAGCGTTGTCAATGGCTGTCACGTTTACAATACTTGGACTGGACTACAATTTTACAGCACACCATAAAATCAATGACTGTAAATGTCTTTTGAATTGCTAGCTTAATAAAAAGATACATGAATTTTCCCATCAAAAGTACAGTAAGCAATATAACCTCACTGTCATCGGTGCAATGAAATTTCAAAGCAACTGCTGCAATGGAAATGCATATGGCCACGAAAAACATGCAGAAAAACAATTAAAAACATACGACATACGTGAGTGCATTATCTCTTTCTCTCATAAATCTCAAAAGTAAAAACAAAAATAAAATCAATAAGAAATCATTAAGACACTTCACCCCCCTCCCCCCTACCCCGCCCATCCCATCCAGTGCATATGGTCACATATGAAACATATTTCAAAGAGATCGCTGAAGATGCAAATGCAATGCAACGTGCACACAGCAACCAACGCACTCAGATCAACATCACAGCCACTGTGGTCATGTGATGGCGTGCTGGGAGATATATTAGTAAAGCACAGATTACACTTTTGTCCTTCTAAAGTCCCTACTGCTTGGACTCCTCTAGCTTGCTGTGAATAGCTACGTTGCTGGCTCGATAGCATCCAATATTATTAAAGCACATGACTCGTAATACAATCTCATATGATCGGCCTTTATAAAAGTATTAAAATCTATGTAAATGTCTTTCCACAACACTACTAATGACCAAGCAAAACCTTGAGGGAAAGGGAATCTGTAGAAGTTGTTACAAAATATGGATCCTCACACAACAAAAACTTTAAAATGCATCAAGAAATAAAGTGATAACGTACCATGTTCTGCAATTTCATTTGCAATACAGCGTTTCGACGATTCAAATCTGCAATGCCATCTATGGATAGAAATTAACTCCCATTAAGAACTACACTGAGCACCGTTATTTTCTATTTAACCAAACAAATAACAGAATTTGATCAGATTGATTAAGTCCTATTGTAGGCCATTTGCTGTGGTAGGAGAGGAAAACATTCTTAAAACAAGGAAAACACGAAATTTTGGCAAAAACCACCGACTAGAAAATTTCAAGAAAGTAGACCTCAAAATGCATTATCACAAATATTTGCACACTTTCAAAATAAAATTCTGCTTTATAAACCACAAGTTTCCTGCAACTCTAACTGAAAAAATATATAAGATATTCAAGACCTAGTGGTGAATATCCAAGCTGCCATTTCAGTAGGGAGGAAATAATAAAACTCAGATAAAATAAAGCAAGTTCATTAAACCTAAGTCTATCTGAAAAATGCAGATAAAAATTCATTTGCACTTTTCACCACACAATTCACTTTTCATCAAAAACACAACAAACACTGTCATGTCAAATTCATAACAATATTCTTGTTTACGAATGGAAACAGGAATTTGTCATAACACTGGCTCACTGCCCAAATTAATAAAATTCTGAAAATGCACACAACTAAACAAAAACCCCTTAAAAGAAAATTTCAAACTGGTCAAATATCACAGAAGAACAAACCCTTGAGTTGAGCGATATCATTAGCACACTGCTGCTTTAGCTGGTTACTCTGTTCATTAAGTTTTGCTGTGTCTTGCTGGCACTGTTCCTGAAAGGTCTTCAACTCAATCTGCAAAGTCTGCTTTAAATTTTCAACTGCCTGGCAATTTTCCTAAAAAAATAGCACTCACTATATAACTGCTTGCCACAATCTGAATTGAAACCGAGACAAATAGGTCTTTGAATAACAGTTCAAACTTCCAACGCTAATTTCAGCAATCACAAAATCTTAAATCATTGTCAATCCCGTTAATACAACATAGTTTGTTTTATTTAATAATGACGAAAATCTTATCTGACTAACATCAGAAAAATTAATATAATTCAACTAACCTGTAGTTTGTTGTACCCCGATTGCACCTTATGAAGTTCATCATTCAAAGTGCCCTGAAATGTGAACAATTGTCAAAAATCTGCAAAAATATGAACAATCACATTTGATAAACTAAAACTGCCACACAATTTTTTGCAAAAATGAATAAAAATCTGAACCCATTACCATGGTGACAACTGCTCGTTACCATGCAACTGCCATATCAACCTCACAAAAATTCCGTGCTGGATTGAGATTATGCTGAGTGTGCATCACAATCCAGTTATTAATATGAACGGGTTGTTATTTCAGGTTATTAATGTATATCAATGTAAAGAATAAAATATGATCCACAATTTGAATTTAATAAAATCATTAATCTACCTCCAATTCACTGTGTTCCTTTTTAGTCTTAATAAGCTCTTCGTTTAAATCATTCTAAATTCACAAACATTATATTTATTATTGAAACAGCAGTCTTAAAGTCGATAGAAGCCAGTTATAAATACCTCAAATCGAACTTGAAATTTACTTTTTCACGATAAAAAATGTTTGCATCAATTCAGCATAACCAGAGACAAAGCTAAGCTTATAAGTATGAAAGAAAACAAGTACAGACTTCTAGTCTCTTTCCTTGAACATATGACCAATAATGCCACATTGGCACGCTGCTTTTTTAAATAAAGATTTGACAAACTGCAAGAGCAAGATTCATTTCATAGTAATTACACCGCTGTTTCAAAATGTTTAAACTCAACACACTCTGCAACAACTCCAGATTTCAAGACATATAAAACCCACTATTCGAAATTTGCCAAATAACACCACAGCAATCAATTTCGGGAATACTATTCTCAACACAACCTGAGATTAAAGTTGAAGGCTTATTCAATAAAAAAGCATCAAAACATGTCACAGGGAAACACTTCTAACAAACCTTTACTTGTCGCATTCGTTCTTCTAAGGCCGTTTTTTCCATTGTTAATTCTAACAATTAGAAAATTATTAGCCAGCATCAACACTTGTGATATTCAATAGTACAATTCCTTTGATTTTAGAATAATCCCCAGTTCCAAGGGAGTATAACCAAATTTTGCCAAAATTGAAAAGCATCACCACTTCCCATTTTAAAGTCATGCAATCAACTAAATATATTTAACTGAAAATTTTAACTTCCATTTTCTTTGTAAATCATGGGCCACAGTTCCTAAGAATGATTGTAATGAGGGTCATTTGGTGTATAAGACAATTTTTAAAATACTGAATGACTCTCAAGACCATAAGATGCAATACATCACTAAGTAAATAAGCAAATAAATAGGTAATCATAGAGCATTTGTAATGTACTGTGGTGAACCAGACGCAAAGCACAAGGATCAGAGCCAAGTCCATAGATAATTCTATTTACCCACCAAACCATTAATTGGTTGCTTCATTAATTCCGGAAAATCAAATTACATCCAGATAATGTTTTGATCCAAGACAATAAAAATATAATAATGCGATTTAAAGTGGTTTCGGAGGCTAAGTCAGCCTGTGTGAAAACCAGTGTAAGGATAACAAAAAAATCTGTCTATTCTTGGCTGATATTGCATCATGAACTGAAGTCTCAAGTTTAAAAGAAATTATAAAATAAGAAAATCCTTCATGACCTAATATAATTAATAGTATTCTAATGGAGTCTCAATGGCAGAGACGTCATTTCACTGTTTTTCAGGGAGGGCAAGACACTTTCGACCTGACAAGTTACCAGTTTGCGAAAAAAGTTGACGACCTTTTTTTTGCTTGTCAGTCATTTTCCACGGTTAGTTACTTCAGATTGCTCGACATCAAGCACTCCTTTAGGGCGTGTAAAAACTAAATAACACAAACATTGGCAAAAAAAATGCTTTCCTCAAAATCATGGGGGCAAATGCCCTCCCCCCAAATGACGTCCCTGCTCAATGGTGCAGTACTGTATCTGACCAGCTCTGAATGCTCAAGGGGATAGAGGAAAATTTTGAATTTTCACTTTTTTGCAGCACCCAAATCAGCAATAGGCATTCAGATGCTTACCATCCTTTGTCTTCTTGTGTAACTCTTCCTCCTCTTGAACAGCCTTTTCTAGTCGTATTTTATGCTCATAGACAACTGAAAGTAAATAACAAAACCTCACAACTGCTATCATTCTACTTCACATCTGCTATGAAAGCAGTAAAAACACATATGGGCATAGCCAACTGATCATTCAATCAATGAATCAACTTCTATGGCGCTCCACTATCATAATGCCCAGGGCGTCATCCGATGGTGCACCAAATCCAAATTGAATTAGAACCAGGTCAAGCCGGAAAGATCAGTCAGAAACGGGTACATTGGATAGTACATTGAACAGTACATTGGCAACCAAAGATGCAAATTCAACAGCATTAAAGATAATTCCGTCTTTAAACCCAATAAACAAGGGTTCTGAAAAGTGACTGTTCAACAGCTATTCAATAAAAGGTGTCAAAATGGAAAACAAATTGTATTACATCTTGAGATGATTCATGGCATACCCACCCTGCATCTGTGCGGCGAGGGATTCGTGTCTGGCCTTGAGTCGAGCCATGTTCTCCTCCGTCAGACGCAGACCGGCCTTCACTCCGTGGTAGGAGTAGAATCCATAGAGGAGGAGTGCGACGAAGACGATACCCAACAGGGCCTGGACGCCGGGACCGCCGGCGACACGGCGAGGCATCGCCCCTTTGGACATGCAACTGTGCTGATCGTCGGATTTCCTTCGCAGCTCCAGCGTTAAACGATCGCAAGAAGCGCAGCGCTTCCGAGCAACGACGATTTTACCAAGAAGAATAATCAAATTACAACGACACACAACGACTAATCCACTCAGTAAAGTAATTCACTCGACTGTGATCAGAGCTATGGTCAGAAGTTTTTCAGCTGTTTTACCACGAAAACTCGCAGATCGCAGTAGTCGGCCTTTGAAAAACTTGGAGAAACTCGTACTTGGTGGATTCGAAGCTAATTTTTAGCTACTTGCTCTTTCAAATTTAGTAAATATTCAAACAAGCAGGCATTAACCTTTTTCTCTAAACATATATATTATTTAGAGTTCAAGCATGTTAAAAGTTCGACGGTAAATTTATGCGTCGAGAGTAGATGCAGATTTTCAGATTTTATTAATGTGTCTATATTGGCATTATAATAATGGTGGCTATAGGCCTACATTGTATAGATTTGTAAAACCTTTAGGCCTAAAGCAATCAGACACCTGATAGATATCCAAAATGCGGGTCCAGATTCATTGTAGGCATCGACTGGGCTTCAATCGGTGCAAATATGAAAGCCCTACGACACCACAAATTTTCGCTCAAATTTTTAAAAAAACCTGGTCCATGAAAAATTTTCGGGCGACCCAAAATTTCATGTCGATATTTCACCAAAATTTCTATTTAGAACCCTCAAACGCTTTGCAGTGATGTCAGTGGACTAGAAAAATCCGTCACTTTCCACCTTATTAACGAAATTAGTAGGCCTTAAAATAAGCGATTATAAACAAAAGAAAACACAGATTTTAGCAAACCATTGACAATAAAAATTCATTTTGTATTTCTACTTTACATCTCTCATGGCTGTTAATCTACTTCAAAATAAAAACGCCAGCTAGACCTTGGAGAAATAATAGGGCCCTCTGACATTCCTCGGTCCTCTGTGTTCGTGACGAGAAGATTACATTTTCCTTGTCAGTCGTTTTCAGGGTTTAGGCTATTGTTAATGCAGTTCATACATCATCCTTACCGGGCCTGGGTCCCTGCAGGCCGCCGGGCCCCTGTGAAATTGCCCCATGCCCCCCTCTCGGCGGCCCTGACCGACAGAGTAAAAAAGTATTAGTTGGTACGTTCAGGCACTGAGATACTGACCTGACTTAGTGTTGGCCGAAAATTGTTCTCACAATTTCTTTGAATCTCGTCGAAGCAGGGGCGCCCATCCCCTCTGGCTACTGGAAGCAGCTTCCCCTTCCCTGTGCTACACTAGCGTGATACTAAAACTCAGGTGGGAATTTCCTCCCCTAGCTTTTTAGGAAGCATTTGTTTCCTTTTCCCCCATATGTGGGCGCCTCTGCTTCGAAGTGAGAGGTTATGATTATATATTGCTATCTGACTCTGGCTGTAATTACAGTAATTTCACGGCTCCTTACTTCGTCTGGTAATACAGTCTTTTCTCAAACGAGACATCAAGGTCGTTTAGGTCAACTAGTTTGCACAAAATGAGTTCGATGAACCGTTTATATTGGCATAATTACAATTTCAGTTAATATATAGTTATTATGTGTCTGCTTCGCCGTCATGCACGTGCTAGAAGTAGATTTTGGTTGAAACAGCGCACGATTTGCTCAAAGCGAACATTGAACACGTTCTTAGGGAGGAGAAGCAAGGATAAATACAGGGTGGCGCAAAAAACCGGACTAGTCACATTTAGGTTTGCGTTTAATATAGTCCAGTTTTTACGCCACTCTGTAGTTGACTATGAGGTAAACTGCAAACTTTTAAAGTTGGCAACAATGACAGTTAAAGCATAAAACTTCCACATTCCTTTGGTGTTCTTTCAGTAACCTGTCTTAGTATATTAGTTTGTCTAATGAAATACTTCAAAACCAGACCACGGTTGAATAATTGGTCAAGTTGTGAACAGCAGGTCTAATGCCGCAATGGGTAAGAATTGATCCCTGAGGTCAACAATTACAGGGGCCCATTTTGTAGCCCACATCTCCACTGGGTCTCGTCGTATCTTTATACAGTAGGCCTATTATGAAATCGCTGTTGTTGATGATGAAGATGACAGAGATGATTTCTGGAGAAGAAGACAAAGAAAACTAAGAGGTAAATGATAGTGGTGGTCGTGGTCGTGGTGAAGAAGTGAAGAGTGAGGTGACTTCTTTGGTATCGTTGACTCTACAATTACAACACTACAATTAATAGGCCTACAATGATTAACCCCTTAACTGGGAATCCCGGATATATCCGTCCATTTTACATTGAGTTACAGTTAAATACAGGGTTAATGGGGTTAAAGAGATAGCCTATTAATTATGAGGTCAGGTAATTTCAAATAATTATAAGGAAGCATTTTGCACTACACAAGACTTTTTGAAAAAAACCAATGTTTAGTAGACGAAAAAGAGTTGCACTACACCGCAAATCTACAGGATTTCGTTGCTGTGCGTAGAAAGATTGAACGATTTCTTGGCTTCTAGATCTCCTTATAAGAGTCCTCTTTTCATCACTAAATGACACTCATTCTCTACCAATTACAGTCTTGTAATCCATTTAAGACCATTTCCCCGTTTTCAATGCGCACGAGAGAGTCTATCAAGCCTCGGATCACGACAAATGGCACAGCGAAGTTCTTTCATCTAGGCAATTATCTTCGTAATGATATCTCAGACTGCCGTGCACCAATTAGTAGTACTAGTACAATACTTTGAACATACAGTATCTCCTATCTAAACTTAACAGCTGCCAATTAAATCTCACACTACTCTTGTATTATTCTTAATCCCTGCTCAGACCCAGTGGCGGCTCCAGGATTTGGCAAGTGGTGGGCCGTTGGGGTGGCAACTTCCAATCATGAGGGGCCTACCATTTGTTGGTAGGTATGTAGTATTAAGTATAGGGTCGGAGGGTCCCAACAGGGGAGGCACTGGTGGGGGCCAGGCACTCAATATGGGGGCACGAGCCCCTGGCCCCCCTGTGGAGCCGTCACTGCTCAGACCACCACTCCTCAAATACAGAGTCCACTTCTACTGAACTTCTGGATTTTTCATTTATGAAGGCCAAATTTTCAGATCGACTGTTACAATTCCTAAAATAATTGAAATAACCATATGCGTTGGACCCGAGAACTTACACTATAGGCGCAATTTTATTAAACAATCTGCGTCTCTCTCTAAAGCGATCGAATGCTGCGCTTACTTTGGAATTCAATATGGGCAATTCCCCACCCTGAGAATTTCATGCAAGGCATCGCAGGGTTACAGCCAGTGGCGGCTCCACAGGGGCACCCGGTGGGCCCGTGCCCCCTATTGAGTGTCTGGCCCCCCAGTGACCCCCTGTTGGGACCCTATACTTAATACTACATACCTAACAACAAATGGTTGGCCCCTATGATTAGAAGTTGCCACCCCCAGCGACCCCCTCCCCTCACACTTGCCAAATTCTGGAGCCGCCACTGGTTACAGCTAGGGTTGTGAGCTCGGAAATTTCCTGCGGAATTTTAACGGAAATTTCTTTGCCTCTTAAACACTGTTGCATTTTATAACCAAGGGGGGTTTTGACACCCAAAGTCGCCAGGAAAAATTAAAAATGCATAGAAACCCGTTAAAATATTTTTTTCGGCAGCCAGAGAGGTTTAACCCCCCCCCCCTCTTGGTTACGACACTGCAAGACATACCGACAGTGTAACAGCTAAACAATTCTCGGTGTATTTCGCTCATCGAGTCATCGTTCGAAACACTGCCAGTTAGCGATATCGTAAATCGATTGTCGGCACTTTTCTCGATGTAAAAGGCCGTTTGGCTTGAAGACCTTTTTGCCTACATCAGCACTCATGCAATCAATCAGCATAAAACAAATACCACCACCAGCAGCAGCAGCAACAGCAGCAGCAGCAGCAGCAGCAGAACGTCACGTGACTCTTCGGCGTGTGCGACCGTCCTAACGTTGCTACGCCGGCTCCGCTAGTGCGAAGAGGATGATAGCAAGTGATCGTTGTTGTCATGGCACCGATCGCTGCTGTCATTCTTCTAGCGCACGATTTCACGCATGGGCACGTTTGAATGGGCGCGCCGAGAAGTACATCAATTCAACTCTCCCTCATGAGGAATAGAAATTGTTTTTTTTGTGTGTGTGTGTGGTTCGTCTGTCGTTCCAGACGAAAACGAGAAACTGGTTGGTTCGAGAGTCATTCAGACCGTCAGTTCTAAATGTTTCATAGTGAGTGCAATGCTGAAAATGGCATTCTGCTAGAAGAAAGTTGAGCATCTAAATGATTCTTTTGGTCTACCCAGCGTTCAAGGATTTGACTTGATTCGATAATGAGTAAACAGTCAGTAGCGGTTTAGTCGGAAAAACGAAAGGGTTATGTCCTACTCAATGACCACCAATCCGGGTTATTTCTAGGATTATCAATTGGGGGCGGGGTGTCCGTAAATTCTGAGGGTCGCCTGCCAAAACGTCATCCCATAGCTGAGATTTGAGGGGTGTTGGGGTGTCGGTCTCAAATTGGGGGTATTGAGGGTGTTAGGGGATGTAAAAATATCCCTGTCGCCAATATTTCCTAACTTCTAAAAAACTAACTGAAAAAGTGTCTGACGAGCGAAAAAGGTCGTCCACTGTTATTATCTGGGGGAAATCTAAAATCTGGGGTGGCGGTGGGGGGAGCTAGAGCCTCCAGCTTCATCCTAGAACCGCCACTGTAAACAACACAAATCTACATGCAGAAAACAAAGAGGTCAGCTGTCGGTCGTTCGAAATGCCAATGAATAGGCCTACTTTAAAAATCCACTGCATTTCTTAAACAAAAGGGCTTTGCTAATTCGTACGTACGCATGGGGGTAACCAAAATGTACGGTGTGCAACAGGGGGTGGGTGAAAATATGACTTTTGCGTACGTACTATATGGATGGCCCCTAATCCGTATTTCAACCAGGACGCTCGTATATTTAATTAATTATTGTTTCGAGTGCCTGGTTCGTCGTCGTCGTCAGTTCGAGAGTCGACGTCTCGGCGTCAGAGATCGTTGCTGCCGTCGACGTCCAAGGGCCCCCCTGGCAGATCGGCGGTCCTGGAGTACTCGGAGAAGAGCAGGCCGTCCTGGTGAGTACCGATGCCGGACTTGCGGTACGCCTCCGCCTTGATGGACAGACGGCAAACGGCGAACACGATCCCGGTCACAACGAGGACGCTGAGTATGGCGATCAGGGCGTACCATCGGAAGACGAACCGCATACTGGTCGCCGTCGTCATGCTGGTCGCCGCCTCGCCCGACCCGTCGTCGATGTCCTTACCCGCCGCCGCCGCCGCCGCCGATGAGGAGGACGAGGAGGAAGTGTTGGACCCGAAGGGGTCACCGTTCCCGCTGCCGCCACCGCCGCCGCCGCCGTCGATGGCGGTGTCGTTCAGCGTCGAACCGGCGGCCGTCCTGTTCGGCTCGTAGAGTCCGATCGTCGAGAAGATCCTGTGAAGGTCGACGATGCTGGTTGTCGTCATTGAACGAAGGTTAAAAGCCGAAGCGGAGCTGACGATCATGACGGCAGATTCTTCTTCTACTTCTTGCAGCTATTTCAACCAGCAGACCCAGCGATGATGATGATGATGATAATGATGACTGAGCGCCTCCAATGAAACGTTCAATGTAGGCCTCTCTTGGATCTGCGTGTGTGTGTCTTTATGGAGTAATTCTGGCGTCTCTGTGATATCTGAAATTGCACCGTTTTTGTATAGCGTCGACGAATCAACGCTGCAAAAAATATCGTAATTTTTCATACTTAGGCGTTCGGCGTAATTTTCAGTAGGTAGGCCTATTATTATAGCATTTGCCGAGACCCATTCTAGGCGACAGGGGTTGCTGCCGTGACTGATCGGGCGTGAGCAACTCTCTTCAGAAACCCAATTACGTATTGAATTCTCCCTTTTTCTTTAGCTGCTTGTTTTACTCGCCTAGATTTTTCTACCAGTTTTGTATTTGGGACCAACTGCAGTATTTAGTTTATGTCTGGGCCAAATAAGGCCCTTAGGCCCCCATAGTCTATGCATACGGATGCATGAAAGTCAATAACCGTCTCTAATCGCAGCAAGACAGAACGAAAACGAAATGAATGAATGAAAGAAAAAGTGAAAAAAAGACAAAAAGAATGAATGAACGAATGAAAATGCTAATATTTATTGATTTCGTTATTTTAACGCCTGTTTTTTTAAAGAAACGTTCTAGTAGTAGTAGTAGTAGTAGTAGTAGTAGTAGTAGTAGTAGTAGTAGTAGTAGTAGTAGTAGTAGTAGTAATAATAATAATAATAATAATAATAATAATAATAATAATAATAATAATAATAATAATAATAATAATAATAATAATAATAATAATAATAATAACAATAACAATAATAATATCAGAGAAACAAGTAGCTGCTTAAGTCTAGAGTTAAGTTTTCCAAACAGCAGGGGATCAAGACTAATATACAGACCAGACGTTTCGACCATCAGAGCAGTGGCGGCTCCACAGGGGGGTCCGTGCCCCCTATTGAGTGCCTTGCCCCCCCCAGTGATCCCCTGTTGGGCCCTATACTTAATACTACATACCTAACAACAAATGGTTGGCCCTCATGATTAGAAGTTACCACCCCAACGCCCCCACCCCCCACTTGCCAAATCCTGGAGCCGCCACTGCATCAGAGTATAGGCATACAGTAATTGTTCTTGTCCCGTGGGAGTTCAAACTTCACTCAATCAAACAAACTAATCGATTCTGATTCGGTGAAGCGCTGCTTTAAAACCAGATTCACCGGATGCTATATGAAGAAGACCCTTCAATATTTGGCCTAAAGTCCTAAACAATGTGCGCTATTTACAGACGACATCTGTGCAGCAATTATCGATATTTCGCAAAAATTTTCCACTGCAGAAATGCGTTTCACTGCGTCACTCACTTTATGTTTAAGCAAAAGCCAAAAGGTGACATCATGCATAATTAATTAATTATAGAACTACTTTTGTTGCATGTGCGCAAGGATGCATATACATTTATGTATGTGCGCATATTATATACATACATACATATATTATATATACATATATATATTATATATATGGTAATTGATTTCGGAGACAAAAGGGAAGGCAGTTTCTTGTTCCAGCGTTTGTCAGTCACAAATCAACGCTTCAACGCAATCGCCTTTCGAGGATCTTTTCCACACCTCGAACCGGACGAGAGTTAACCACACACAATAATAATTATTCTTATGTCTCCGTACAATTTTTCATAAGTCCCTCGGGAATGAAGGACCGAGTGCACACACACACACACACGCACACACATATATATATATATATATATATATATATATATATATATATATATAGTATATAGTATATAGTATATAGTATATAGTATATAGTATATAGTATATAGTATATAGTATATAGTATATAGTATATAGTATATAGTATATAGTATATAGTATAGTATATAGTATATAGTATATAGTATATAGTATATAGTATATAGTATATAGTATATATATATATATATATATATATATATATATATATATATATATATATATATATATATAGTTCCAGTGAAACGAAGAAGCAGAAGAAGATGACTTATGATATTTCACCTTAACCCTCTTCCTGACCTAAACGCAAATTACACAATACCCCCTCCATGCCACCCCTCCAAGGTGTTTGTTGCGATCCATTTGGACCAGGTGACAAATCATCATCTCCGCGGTTTGTTATAGGTACACCGGATCTTACAGTACATGAACTCTTAACATGACACAAACATTTCGTGTACGACAATGATCTGGACGTATTTTAATCATGCGTGCTTCATTGCAGGGGCGTTAATCACGCGGGGGAACGACGGCGGGAGAGGTCTCCCCGATAATTACTAAGGGCATAAAGTATCATTTATCCCTTCCAATGTTTTCTGCTTCTTTGCTACTGTAACGGGAAAATACGGTCATCACTGGATGTTGCGCTTCTTTAACGTCCTAAAAGTCTCTATAGAGTCTGACAAGCAAAAAACAAGGTCATCACTATAGATTTTTACATATTAATTTTACGGAGTTGGGCCTATATAGGCCTATTGTAAAAATTTTCTGTCCGTTCCAATGTTGCTGGTAGGATTACGCCAATGGCTTCATGCACCAAGCGCAGAGTCACAGCACGAGCTGATTAAATATATATAGACGTCGTCATCCTCATGCACCACCATTTATATGATTATGTGATTAGGCGTTGACACGCTAAGTCCTGTGTACGCGTATATAACATTGACCTACGGTACTATGGCTGCTGCCGCGGGGGGGGGCAAAGATTTTTCCACTGCTGTAGTGTGAAGTGTCGACGTTATGAAAAATGTTTGCTATTCTTTGACGGCGGTTTTCATTCTGTGTTCTCAGCTGATGGCAATAGGCCGAATAGGGCAGGGATATTTTACACACCCCAATTTGAGACCGACACTCCCACCACCCACCCACCCACCCGCAATCTCAGCTATGGGATGAGCTTTTTTGCGTGTCAGACTTTTTTTGGCAGGGACTCCAGAATTTACCGACACCCCCCCCCCCATTGACAATCTTAGAAATAGCCATGAAATAGGGTATCCGGTCTCATGACAACATAGGATTCTAGGGTGTTGAAGGCTTCATATATCCGATGAACGCTTCCTACCGCTAGTCTGGTCTTCACTGCACTTTTGAATTCGAAAGAAAAGCCTGAGTGGCTGCATTTAGGATATAATAGTGTATAAACAGACCAAATTTCGTGCATTTTGACTCAGAGGTTGTGAAATTATTTACAACGAAACAGGGTGGCTCCGGTTTTATTTACCCACCCTGTTTACTATAGGCCTATTTAAACACAATTCAAGTCTACGGCGGTTTTATTGACCCACCCTGTTTAATATACACACTTCTAGTCTAGACTACACACCGCGTATATTTGCTAAATGTCATCAAAGCACCCGACTAAACCTATTTTCCTATCTATTTGGGGATAGATAATTGATATCAAACTACGTACTTCCCTGCCCAGAGCAATCGGCGATCAGACTTCCTATAGATTTTTTATAGAAGAAGGCGTTTGATGTTGGATTTCGGGTTTGACTTGTTGACTTGTTGCCATGGTGATGGCGCGCTCAACGTCATCGAGATATTCGGCGCCTATCGTCTGCATTTCCAACCTCAGCATCCGATGTCGTCGAACAGAGAGATTGCCTAAACATCTTCCTCTATCCATCAGGTCAATGGAATCTCCACCCGCGCTGAATGTATGTATATATATATATATATATATATATATATATATATATATATATATATATATAAGTTCCCTTTACCTTCCCTCTCGGGTCTCGCCTGTGCGTGTCAGAAAAAATCACTACGCGTACCAAAATAGTGGACCGATAGCAACGTCACGATAAGATTATCGGAATCCTCTGTCACCGAATCGTGTACATCATCTGGAGTCTGCTAATGAGGTGGTTGGACGCAGGAGCAATATACGACAGCCAAGCCATGGTTTGGCTGCCTGAATTTAAGACACGTTTAATCATCTCCTCAAGCTAAAATCCGATGGTATAGGCTCTGGAACGATACCATCGAAAGGAAGCGGTTACGTGATGGGATCTTCGAGGCTATAGAGCCAAACAGGACCGAATCATTTATTTGGCGCGCAATGCAGACAGTACGCAGCAGAGAACGACTTCCATGCCATAACACACTGGCGCACTCTTCCACTATCTGGACTCTTGAAGGCCACCGGTATACTCCTCATTCACTCATTCCATCAATAACTTAGATGGTTCCATTTGCTCCTCCATGTGCACCGACGGGTTTCTTTCTCTCCCGCTGGAAAGAGATTCATTTCTCGACGACCCTAGCTCAACTTTCCTCCCGGCACTCCGTCCATCGACCTTGATTCTGGCGCACCTGAGCCGGAACCTGATGCTGAGGTTACCCGTTGATGAATTCTCCCTAAAAGACGTGGTCCGCGCCATCGAGAAACTCAGAAACGGCCGCGCCGCGTACCCAGATGGCACCCCAGGAACTCTTAATTGAAATATGCCATCGGGGACCAATCAGCCCCCGCCCTCCACTGAATGTCCATCGAGGTCTGGAGAACAGGTCGTGTGCCTGCCGACTGGAAAGACGTAATCGTCGTCACAGCACTATACAAAGGAAAAGGCTCCAAAGCTGACTGTGGAAACTGCCTCTTGTCGGTACCTGGAAAGGTCTTTGCCCACGTGCAGTGTTTTGTACAGGCCTGTTAGAAGGGGATATCCCCCAAAAAACAACTCAAAATCCCCCCCCAAATCCCAGAATTTACACAGATTTTGCATTGAACTGTGTCTTTTCCCTTCCAACCAAGTCGACCCCCACCACCCCGAAAGCCTCATTTGCCCCCAAGGCCTGGAGTCTGGATAAAACACTGCCCACGTGCATCTGGCCCGCATCCAGCCACTCCTGATGGAAAACCCCCGACCTCAGCAATCAGTTTCACCCCTGGACGCTCCACCATCGATGCCATTCTTGCCCTGAGACTTACATATCTCTGGACTGCATCTCGAATTCGACCGCGTCTCCTGAACGTCGCTTACCTCGACGCCAAAGCAGCGTTCGATTCGGTCGACCGACCGTGGGAGGCGCTCTATAAATTAAGGCGATCCGTTCAAAGGGGAATGCCTGACATCATACTTCGACTGATTACTGAATATTGATCCCCATCAGCACACAGGCGCCTCAACATCCGCGCTGGTAAAATCCTCTCCTCAAATCATGCATGTACTCTATAATAATATCTCTATAATATCCGCGGAAGTATCCGGAGTACCCGACTCCAGCTGCCTTATCTTAATTATAGAAAGCCCCGCTTTTTTCTTGCCCTTTGGCTGTTTGCCAACCGAAAACACACCCTAATAAAGTTAATAAGCGTGCAATTTAGTAATGAGATTACTAGACGGATTGAGATCAAAACACAAACACACACACACACTGACAGACACATAAACATATGAAGCTACTGTACAGTGGGCCTATATGCGTTTCGATTACAGTGTCTCCGATGGTAAACGCAGAGACCGATAATGCTAATGAATTCTGCAATGTGCGATGCTTTATAGTCAATAATAATTAATCGCTGAATTGGTTTGTTTCAAAGCAGATTACCTGTCGACTGAAATCAATACGCGAGAGCAACAGGGCCTTCAATGGATAGACGTTATCGTACTGTTTCATTACATAGGCGTATACGACGGAAGATAGGGCCTAATGATAACAATATAGGCCTACAAAAAAGCACAACTGCCGGTTTCAATAGCCGGCGAGAAATTCAAGGCGTGGACTCACCAGGGGAAACTTCGCTGCACTAGGAATCCAGCACTCGTTCGATGATTGCAGCTTCAATTAATTACACGTAATTACAGCTGTAATGATTGATTCCTGTTGCCTCGACGTTGGAAAAACATTTCGACTGCCGTCGACGACGGCGACAACATTAGAAAAATTACTCGGCGACGTCGTTTCGCAATGTTTAAACTAACTCTCAGAAGAAACGGAGAGGAAAATTTTATAATTCGCGTTCCAAGTCACAGACCATCTGACACGCCTTTGTCGCTCAGCCTCCAGCAGCAGAAGCCGTCACTGCAGCTGTTACTGCTGCTGCTGCTGCTGCTGCTGCTGCTGCTGCTGCTCTCGTCTGCCGTAAGGAATACCGACACACGCGCGCTCACACGGACACGCACCCTTGAGCGAACACTAGCTCGCAACCGGCACTGGCGACATCCCACAGACCTACGTCGGTCTCTGAAACTAAAGATCCAGCGATCTGTTCCTCTGTTGCTTTTATCTGTCTGATGTCCGCTTCTCTGTCTGTCTGTCTGTCTCTGTCTGTCTGTGTCTCTGTCTGTCTGTCTGTCTGTCTGTCTCTCTCTCTCTCTCTCTCGCGTCCGTTCGGCGGTATCATTGATGACATTTCTGTGTGCGTAGTATAGGTCTCGTGGTGGGTATTGCATTGTTCTATTTGTGCGTGCCTGCGCGCCGTCGCTGTGAGGGGGGAAGAATGGGGCTAATTATAAGGTCAATGTATTTGTTAATGAACGCACGGGAATGCCATTAGCGCGACGGAACAGCTGAGACCGCTGCAAATGGAAGATAGTAAACACAGGCATCGTCGATATGATTTTACGAAGTGGCATCACTCCGTCGTCGTCGTCATCATCATCATCATCATCATCATCATCATCATCATCATCATCATCATCATCATCATCATCATCATCATCTAGGAAAGTCATGTGTGAAAATCATGAAGGGTCAATATTAATTAGCACAGACACATTATCCTCTCTCTTCATTTTCGTGTCTCTTGTCTTTGTTTAGGTTGATGAGTCTTTGAAATGCGCTCTATGAGTTTGCGTCTTTGAATTTATTTGATATCTTTTACTGTATATTTGTTTCAATCGCTCGCTGAATCTACGTATCTGAACCTTCGCTCTCCTCCTCCTCCGTTCCTCGGAATCGCTGTCCTCTCCGTCTCTGTCTGTCCGTCTGTTTGTCTGTTTGTCTGTCTGTCTGTCTCTTTCTCTTTAACGTCCATCGCAAGAATCGTCGCCGTTTGTCAGCAAAAGCATCATATTGTTTGCTCAGGGTTGAAAGTTCCGCTGACCGTTCTGCTGCTGCTGCTGCTGCGTCGATAGCTGCACGAAATGGCACGCACATCCATCGACCCACCGGTCCATAATCCTCATCTTCATCTTCTGCTGCTGCTGCTGCTACTTCTGACCTTTCTCTTTCTTTGTCTCCTTGCTCACCCTCCTCCCTCTCCTCCACGTCCTCCTAAACCAGCTGAACATTACGCGCATTGCATCCATCCATCCATCCTCCCAGGTCGCCGCTTTGCAAACAGTCGGCGCGTATTTTCCGGTCGACGAAAACATCTCGACGACGTTTGTTTTAAACGCAGCCAATCGAAATTACGTCACACGTTCGACGATGATGACCACAGAGGGCGCCACAAGCCAAATATTGGGTGGGCCAACATGGCCTGTTTGAAATTGGACAATGCAAGGACTAGTGCAACAGTAGGCTATAGATATGCAAAAATTCAGAAGAGTGATGAAATGAATTAAAACCACATATCCTTGTGTCCCCATCTTTGCTGTGTCAAACTGTACTAGAATTGTCATTATATTCTGTCTCAATTTTTTTCTAGAGCTTTCGAAATGCCACGAAAAATAATGAGCCATTTGAAACGACACTATACAAAGTCTTTCAGAAATCTATTCTCTGTCAAATGTCTAAAAAAATCAATCGAGAGATAAGATGGCGCTTAAGAGAGCTGGTTTCTTCTATAACAGGTTTTATAGACCACAAAAATATTATAAAATTGATACCCTGTTTGAAATTGGACAAGGCAAGGACTAGTGCTACAGTGGGCTATAGATATGCAAAAATTCAGAAGAGTGGTGAAACGAATTAAACCCACATATTCTTGTGTCCCCATCTTTGCTGCGTCAAACCGTATTAGAATTGTCAATATATTCTGTCTCAATTTTTTTCTAGAGCTTTCGAAATGCCACGAAAAATAATGAGCCATTTGAAACGACACTATACAAAGTCTTTCAGAAATCTATTCTCTGTCAGGGTTTATAGACCACAAAATATTATAAAATTGATACCCTGTTTGAAATTGGACAATGCTACTGCTACAGTGGGCTATAGATATGCAAAAATTCAGAAGAGTGATGAAACGAATTAAAAGTTTTGATGACGACGACAACGACGATGACGACGATGACAACGATTGCCACGAAGACCAGGGATATTTGTACACCACCTAACACCCCTCCAATACCCCCCCAACCTCAGGTATGGGATGACCTTTTTTTGCTTATCAGACTTTTTGACAGGGGACTCCAAGAATTTACGGACAACCCCCCCCGCTCCCAATCCCAAATTGATAATCTTTGAAATAACCCTGACAGGGACAACACATTTTCAGTACATGTCGACGGGCACAGAGCCTTGGTCCACAAATCAATCCTTCTGGCCAACATGGTTGTCGCCGAACTGCATTTTATATGATTTATTCGTATTATGGGCAAAACAACAGCTGCTCTTGAAAGTTCATGGACACCACACGGATCAAATTTAATTTGATAGATCCTTAGGAGCCTGGGGCGAAATAGATGAGAAGATTACGCTAACAGACTCTCTGTCTAGGAATTACGAACAGGAATATTTTTACACCCATCCTAAACCCCCTAATTTGAGACCGACGCCCCAGCACCCCCACGCTCACCCGTACCCCAATTTCAGCTATGGGATGACCTTTTTTGCTTGTCAGACTTTTTTTGGCAGGAGACCCCAGAATTTACCGACCCCCTCCCCCCCAATTGCTAATCCTAGAAACGGCCCTGATTACAAAATTAATATGCGTAAAATAAGCTTCACTATAACAATCAACATGATTTTACAAACTCAACTTTTGACGACTCGTTCGAGCTAAGCGCAATCTAGCCACCTGGCGAACGTATTTATAAGCTGTCTGCTGCAGACGAGCGCAAACAATCTCAGGAATTGAAGTTGCAAGATTTCATCAAAACGCAAACAATTAGACTACACGTAGGCTGAAAAATATATAAACGTCTTGTTAAATCAATGCTAAAATAAAAATCTGAAATGACTAAGAGGTTACTTTCAAGACGCGAAAAGACTTCGATGGCAGAAGATTGCAAGATTTTCAACATGGGTAACTTAGTAACTTTGGCGGTATGGTTGATCAGTAACAAAAAAACTAACTAAAAATTTATTTGAAATAAAATACTTGTCTAGACGGTGCACTATTTATTTAGGCCTAGGCCTACTCTTCGAGCGTAGGCCTATATAGGTTATTCATATTGATTGGACCACTACTTTAGTCGACTTTACTCAAAGTACATAATGTGGATTGGAAGATCTAACATTCAGAGGCGTAGCCAGGAATTTGATTTGGGAGGGTATAAATATTGGGGGTATAAACCTTAACTATAAACCATATAAACTACATATAACCACATATAACCACATATAAATCACATAAAAACTTTAAGGTAGACTGATTTGGGGAGGAGGGCATATATACCGATATACCCCCCGTCGCTACGCCCCTGCTAACATTCGAACAGACAGGCATATACAGTTTTTTTGCCAGTGGCACTGAACATGTCCTTTTTCTGCTTTTCAGGTTTTTCACCAGTTTCAGATGAGGAGGAAAGTAGTAGTAAATTAACATGCCATCTGCGCCCTAGTTACCACTCTGTCCTACTAACCCAAATTCTAATCCTCGCCCTAATTCGCCAGCCCGGGGTTCTTAATTTAACAAATAAATATTTTGATATGTCTCATGTTTTTTGACACATCTGACATAAAGGACACAACCCGCCAGATTAGAGAAGCCAAGTTTTGAAATGGTATGTCCGATAGTTATTGTCCTCCGATAGTTAATGTCCCCAGAGGCCATAATGTTCCTAGACCACTTGAGATCACACTATTATTATTATTATTATTATTATTATTATTAGTAGTAGTAGTAGTAGTAGTAGTAGTAGTAGTAGTAGTAGTAGTAGTAGTAGTAGTAGTAGTAGTAGTAGTAGTAGTAGTAGTAGTAGTAGTAGTAGTCGTCGTCGTCAATGTTGAATAATTCTTCAGGACGTTCAGGCGATTCGAAGGGAACAGTCGTTGGCATCTAGTAGTCGGTGCAGTGTTGCTGACAGAACGAGAAACTCACCCACACAATCTATCTAGTCTGATGTGGAACCCCCCTCCCCCCACTCCGTAGGACAAGCTCCGCCTCCACAGCGTACGATTCGTTGACCACGTGCAACCACTTAAGGTCGTTTCTGTTCGGCAATTGCGCATGACGATTTTGTCTCCGTACGCCAAAGGGTGCTTGTTTATTACGCGCGCCGATTTCACTGCAGCGATGAACTCATGCATGACCGTCAGTCCTAAGAGAAAGCCGTTTTCGTGTTGCTGGCATTCAAAATAACTGTCGTGCGACGGTGACGGTTGGCCAGAAGAGAACGCCGGTCCTACGTGAAATATTTTGGGATTTTTCCAGTCGTATTTAACCCATTCTGGATCAGATTTATCGCTATTTAGACCAGAAATGGATTAGATTCTATCTACGTCAGCAGGTACGTTGTTTTATGGTGATAATGATAACGGGTTTCAGAGTGGTTCAGTGAGTACGAACTGTCCTGTGTTGAAACCAATATGTTCAACTCGGCCATTCATTCACATTGTGGACTTGTCGCGTGATCAGTCTTTGGCCTCTTGTCTTCTAGTAGGCCTATAGGTTTGTTCCTGTATTCTCCTTCTGGGTCTTTTTCGTCTTTGACCCTATAAATAATAACAACAACGCTTTGGGGGTAGGCCTATAGGCTTACACAGTGGCACAAATGCCGTGATTTCACAGAATGTCTTTCGTTAATCTGCTTAGGGATGCGGGCAAATTAATAAATATCACATGATCGTACCGTTCTTCGACCGGTCGAAATGCAAGCCTGCAGTACTTAATGTTCTGTGCAGTGATAATGGAGTTTCTGATTAGATGAGAATATCCAAGTTGAGATTATGAACTTAGTTTTCACATTGCATGTCATTTGTTATGTCCTTTGCAAATACACATTTCCAGCGGCGTAGCCAAGGGGGGACAAATAACATAATATGGTGGATCAGACGACGATATATACAAATGCGAATAATGTTCATGCTTGCGACGCGTAGATTGCTGCCAGCTGCCATGCAGTATGGAGATGCATCATACAAGGCTACTGTATATAGCGCATGCACCAAAGTAAGAAGTATGAATACCTGCTCATCGGGTGTACTGCATGATGCTGAGACCTGGACTCAGTGTTTAATCTAGACTCCTGGACTCCGGGGGAGGGGAACTGAGAAAGCCGGGGGGAATTTTGCTAGGGGTTGCTGTTAGTTGATGTACTATGCCAAAATATCTGGAGAATTTGAAATTTCCAGGGGGAAAGGGCAATCCATCCCCCCCGGAAACGGCCTAGATTAAACACTGCCTGGACTACTTGGCTATCAAATTATAGAATGAATGTAACGGTGTAAAAGAGGTGACGGCCTGTTTTTCTTGTCAGCACCTGGAAGAGAAAAATAGAAGGACAGATGAGGTGACAACCTTTTTATGCTTGTCAAGATTTTTTCGAAGTTGGTCATGGTGAAAACCAAAAACCACCCTCCCCTTTCGGAAATCCTGGCTACGCCACTGTACAGGCTAATCTATAGCCTAAACGAGATCGAATAATAATTGATTATATAAAAGAAGAGCTCGGAATCACCGAAGTTATCATTGATAAAATTCAGATGAAGCGGCTACGGTATATACTTCGGGCACGTCTTTCGGATGGATCAACGTACACTGTATAGGGCCTACAGTAGATTGTCATGTGTGTGTGTGTGTGTGTGTGTGTGTGTGTGTGTGTGTGTGTGTGTGTGTGTGTGTGTGTGTGTCTGGCACTGCAGAATTCAGGGATAGAGACAAAATATTTTTTGCGTTTCCTTTAATTCTGATGATCATCTTCGTCTATTCGTGCATCATCCAAAACCAATATTCGAATTTTCGATTTGCCAGAAGTAGGGGGATTTGATCCCTCTCCCACTAATTGAATACGACCACCATTGGGCTCGAACATTTTGGGCGCGAGTCATCTGACTCCTCCCCGAAAATCGACAATCTGGAAGTGGAGGCGGGCCGCGGGGGGGGGGGGTCAGACCTCTCTACTTTCTGACAAATCGATCGCTATCTAAAACTAGGCTGCTGGAAAGTTCTCACTTAAAGCGCAATGTACGCACAGTAGTACATTGATCGTGTGATTTCACGTAAATATAAGTTTCAGGTATGCACTTCAGTGGCTTTAATTATGACCGAATGAAATCCGAGTTTAAACAAACCGACTCGCATATATACTGTAGAGCATGATCTACCATGTATGTGGTTCGGGGGAATTTCAACAAATATTTGCCTAACCCATAGGCCTGCTACAGTTTTATTGAAGACCTTGAAATTGTAAAATAAACATCGCTGACCTTATTCATTAGCAAAAATCCAGGACAACATAGCCTATATTTGTGTCTAAGCACGGCGAGTACTCTAAAAGTACCGCACACATACTCTTTCTCGCCTCTTTAACTAGAGCTTGGATAATTTTCTTAAATATTTAATTTCTGCCTTGAGATCAATTTTAAAATTTTCTAAATTTGCACCAAAAGCCAACACCGGAAATCTTTGGTGTAAACCAATTCTCGTAAGCGTTTTTGCATATTCATGAAAAAGAGTATATTCTTCCAATTTTGTCTTTTCTACAATTTTTGAGGAATCAATGACTTTTGGAGCGAAGATACCGCATTGGATGCACGTAAGGCGATACGCTTACTGGTTTGCAGTGAGCGGGTGTATAATTTTTCGCCTTTCAATTTTTAATGGACTGCGCGACTTTAACAGACCGATAGGCTTACAAGAATCCAGACTGCTGCAATAACAAGTTCACCTAACAGGCTGTTCTACGACAAGAAGATGAGCTTCGGTGCTTTGACAAAGACGCACGAATTTTTAAAGTATATAAACCTGTAAAATAAACGGATATTTCACGCTCGAATGGCCGCCAGGCTTGGTGCAATACGCATTGCTGGATCATCCGTAATTAGATAAGTAGTAGGTACAATGTGCTGTGTTAGATTTAGTGTCGACCCACTACTAGGAGACTTCATTGCCTTTTGTAGCTTAAACTGCTTCGAATGCACAGCAAAGACTTATTGCAAGATGATCCCGCTTGATCAATTTGTCTTTAAATTGCAATTTTAAAAAAATCAAAATGTTATGAATACAGTTGTAGCCTATTGCAAATAGTCTTTCATTAGTCTGCACAACCATTGCAGAATTTGACGTGAAACTTTTTAGCGAGAACGTGAATCAATCGTGCGTAAAATAGCAGTTGATACCTCGAGCTGTTCCAGACAGAAGTTTCTCGCCGGTGCAAAAATGTTGCAGCGGTTTTTCATTGGTTTTCACACAGACTTACTTAGCCTCCTAAACCACTCAAAATCACATTATTATTATTATTATTATTATTATTATTATTATTATTATTATTATATTATTATTATTATTATTATGCTCTTATTATTATTATTATTATTAAAGAGGTATTATTATTATGGCGTTTGCCAGACGTGTAAACAATTTTCATATCTCAATCTCTCCTCCCCACTCGCTGAATTGTGTCTCTCGTCAGTTAATGAAAGAAATAGGACTATAGCCAAACTCGGACAAAATCGAACGCCGTAGACCTTGAATTTTGCGTCGAACGGTTCGCATTCAGTCGATGTTTTTATGTTCAGAAACCTATAGAGTGGGATTTTCTTAACAGAAGTAAAGAGGGGCGAAAGATGGCAGAGTGGGTCACGCGCTAGAGTGGTGGGCTGACGGAGCCCCGTTAGCGCCCCTAGTAGTTTTCACACAGGCAGTAACAGGGGCGTCATTGAGGGAGGGCGTGGCCCCAAAGGTAATTAAGAAATAATGTATAATATATTAAATAAATAAATAAATAAATAAATGTGCAAAAATCGCCAAAAATTACCCACAATTTGCTAAAAAAAATGTCAAAAATTTACAAATTTGCCAAAATTGGTCTACAATTTGACAAAATATTATCTCGCCCTCGAACTTCGAAGAAAAATGTGAAATGACACTACTGGGCAGTAATGCCCCTAAGTCCCTTTAAATTACGCTATAAATCCGATTAATTAATAATTACTCACGCCCCTAAATTTTTTGCTTCAAATGGTAGGTCTTCCTCGACGAATGTAAAAAGGGCGACTGCACGCCAAGTTTTCTCCTGCTAATAGAGAGTATTTTAGAGGTCTGACTCGGGAGTCCGTTCGCTCTGGGGACTAACATATTTGCTGAGCGCTAATGATTTATGCTATTGAAACGAAGTATTGCAATAAATTCGACCGACTGAAGACATTTCTGCATTATTAGAAGGTCAGGCTATAGCTTCGAATTGTCAAAACATCTTCAGAATGCATTCGTTCACACTCTATCACAGGATATATCACTTCTATGGCAATTAATGTCTCGGCCTACGCACAAGTCTGGAACGCATAGTCGTAATGTAAGACCAATGTTTAGGCCTATAGGCCTACGGTGCATCTAATTCCAGTCTAGGTCCTATATGAACGGTAGAATGGATTTCCATATAGGCCCCTACCCACAGGCCTACCACTTTGTCATACTCAACGCCGATTGTAAAAACCGACAAAACGCAACTAAAGACGTCAGAAGAGATTTACTATGAACGGCAGACGATACCGTAATCATAGGTCGAATTCAGTGGCGCAGCCAGGCTTTCGATAAAGGGGCGCACGTCGACATTTTGAGTTTAAAAACTACACGGAAAAAACCACGTCAGTAAGTCCTCGGTGCATTCCTTACCTGCCCCTGAAAAATAACTCACCGGGTTTCTCGATTCCCACGACTGATCCCCGCCAGATCCCCGGCACCCCGTGTTCCCCCTGGCTACGCCAGTGGTCAAAGTAAACTGCAAGGTTTTTAATGTTAATTGATATATAGACTCGATACAAAAAGCTAACAGAAGACGATCAGCGTCTAGTTGCGTCGATGGGTAACCACTAACCACCATACAGCAGGCAAAATATTTCGCAACATTTTTGTTCATTGTTGGAGGCAAGAGATGCTCGTTTGCTCAGCCTACACTAAATTTTTCGAACCACTCCGATGACGAATAAACCTCAACTTTAGGCCTATACGAAATTTGGTCGTTAGGAAGTTTTCTACATGCTGTAGATCTTCGATATAACGGATTGGGCTATAGCGTAGGCCTATATAGGCACACAGGTTGTAAGGTACCGCAATATACGGTCCTGTGCCATGTCCCACCGTGTTGGATGGTAGCCTATTGAATATAACGTAGGCTACCTCAGATACAGGGGCGTAGCCAGGAATTTGATTTGGGAGGGTATAAATATTTTGGGTGGGTATAAATCTTAGCTATAAACCACACAAACTATATAAACCACATATAACCACATGAAAAACTTTTAGGTAGACTGATTTGGGGGGTATATATACCGATATAACCCCCCCGTCGCTACGCCCCTGCTCAGATATAAGTTATAGCCTATAACGTATTAAATTTCACAGACCCGCCAAGTGCGTGATCTCGAGTTCTAGGCCTACTGTATTTCGACGACTGATTAAATTTTTGATGTACTGACAGATTGGAAAAGGCGTGGAATAATAGCGAGCGAAGCGGAACTGGAAGACAGTTGAAGCGTGAATTCTACCGCCGTATACGCCTACTACGAGGAGGAGCATGGCGCTGCTTCCGAGGCGTCCTTGCCGAGCGGGGCTTCTCTTCGACGTCTTCCTCGTCTTCGTCGTCTTGGGTCTCATACTGACGTTTTCGCATCGCACCAGCTACTCTCCGAAGACCGAGCGATCGCCGAGCGACGGCGACCGAGACTTCGTCGACTGCCTGCCGAGCAGCAACGTTCGCGCACGGGAACGGCGGCGCCACGACGCCGCGGTCGAGAAGGACGCGGACCTCGACGGAGGAGGAGGAGAAGGAGGAGAAGGAGAAGACTCGTCGTTCGGGAATCGATCGCGAGGTGGCGCTTTGCAGTTCGGAAAAAGCAGCGTCTACATCGATCAGAGACTGAGGGTGATCAGGGACGCGCGTCCGACAGAATGCCGGCGAATGAACTACGACGTGAAGGAAACGGTAACGATAATCCTTCACTTCAACGACTATCAACTGAACGACCTGAAGAACACCATCGGAAGCGTGCTGCTCTACACCGACATGAAACTCGTCGAGGAGATCATCGTCGTCGACGACGCCTCTTCCCTCGACCACATCGTCAAGGACGCCGTTCAGTATTTCAAGGTCATACCGAAGGTTCGCTACTTGCGCAACCGTTCCAGCGACCAGGCGGGCACCGCGCGGGTGCGCACGACGGCCGCCAAGGAGGCGAAGACGGGCGTCCTCGTCTTCCTCGACTCGTGGGCGATCTGCAGCAAAGGCTGGCTGGAACCGCTGGTCGACGCCCTCGCCAAAGACCCGAACGCAATCGTGACGCCCCATTTCGACAGAATTCACGACCCCGTCAGCCTCGACTACGTCGTCGAACGCAAGCATCAGATATTTTCCGTCTCCTGGAACCTGGCGATCAGAGGGAGACCGTCCCCCGAAATCAAGACTTCGAACGGGTACTACCACTCGCCGGCCGTTCGCGGCAACGTCTTCGCCGTCCGCAAGGACTTCTTCTTCGCCGTCGGAGCCTACGACACCGGACTCGACGGCGACGGGGGCGGCGAGCAGGTCGAGCTGTCCATTCGGGCGTGGCTGTGCACCGGATCGGTGAAGGTGGCGTACTGTTCACGCGTGGGACTGCTCAACCTGTTCGATCCGGTGAAGGTGTCGTCACAGCGGAACGTTCGGCGGATCGCCGAGAAGTGGTTCGGTGCGCAGAGGTCGACCGTCTACCGGTCGTTCGGGATGGCGACAAAGTCCGGCGATGACCAGATCTTCGATCTCGGATCAGATCGCACGGAGCACACGAACCGGCTGATCGGTCAGTGCAAGGACATCGATTGGTTTCTCACCCACATCGCCACCAACATGGTTGCGCCATCGTTGGAAGCCGTTCACTTCGGCATTCTCCGGGTCAAGACCGATCGCTGCTCGCGCCTCCTGCCGGCCTTCGATCGGGTCAAACTAGACGACTGCAAGCAGGAGCACTTCGTACGCTACCGGTCGGAGATGCTCTTCGAACTGACCGCCGGCGGGTACCTGAAGGTCATGGGGAAATGTCTGACGACGAAGGACAACGCCTACATTCTGGCCGAAAAGTGCCGTCCGGGCGACACGAAGCAGCAGTGGCGTTACAAGAACGAGGAACTGGTTAACGTCTGGTGCAACTTCTGCGGAATGCACGTCACCGACCCAGATCCCCGGATGGAGGGGGACAGACAGATTTTAATGGCTCAAGAATGCAATTCGGACGGTTCAAACGGCGGACTGTTCAAAAAGTGGGAATTTCTAATGCCGTAGTTCCTCGTCCCGTAATTTGCTTGCACAAAACAATAAACTAGATCCCAAGAAAACTAGAATTTATATTTTTGCAAGCTTAAATAGGGGCCTACCAGTTACATGCTTTGTGTGGCAGATACCATCCTGTGCTAATCTTGAATAGGTGCTTCATGTAATTTTGTATAAAGCTTCAGGAGGAAGTTTATGCTAATGGTAAACAAAGCACAGTTTCATTCCAGCAAAGCTGAAGTGAAGCTTCTGTTAAACCTTCAGAAATATTAATTCCAGCGTGGAATATTTTTTGATTTGCCTGGAAACCAGCTGAAACAAGCAGGACTTGAATCAGGCTAGAATTTAATAACATTGTTTGCAAATCAGACTTGTTTTGAGACAATGGAGCCTTTTATACTATTTTATTATTATTATTATATTATTATTATTATTTTATAATGTACATCAAAATCAGTTGATTCTGTTTAAAGGACATGTGTGCACAACTGTGATTAATTTTTCATCACTGAGCTTAATTCAACCATTCTGCCAAATTTTCTCATATAAAACAAAAAACAACTAAAATACTGAAATGCAGATGCTCTGGGAAAGTAATGTCAACAACGTTGGCATAAACTTGGGTGAAAAAGTGGGGCCCAACTTTCCCTTTCCCTATGGTAGCCTCTCAAAAAGTGGGGCGGGATCGAGCCTAGAGACCCAATAGAATTTTTTTGCCTATGGTCAACAACACATTAATAATGGAATTAAAATGGAAATTGTAAGAAAGAAATTAAAATTTACAGCATGTATAAGAAATTGACAATATAATGAACTTTTCTAAATAATCGATTTTAGTTCAATATTTGCAAAATAGAAAAATGCCTGAAAAAACTGGGATATTTCAGGAAAATAATAAATGTTTCATGCAAGTCACTTCACACAAGCAATGAACCTGTAACTACTCTTTTTGGTATTCTGAACACACCACGCTGTTTCTTCTTCTGCAGACCCATTGACAAGAATGAATACCAGGAGTGGCAAAAGAGCTATGGGGACAAAGGGGCCAAACTGGGAAGACCGCCAGAGAGGCTAACTCCTCCCCAGCCACATAAATTTTGTACCTTAACCAATCACAAAAATCGTGGCTTCTTTTTCATGTCTCAAAGCACACCTTAAATGAAAAGGTGTGTGTGTGTGTGTGTGTGTTGACTTAAAATATCTGTAGGAGAAAGAAATGTTTGGGCTTTTGAAAACTGGTCATAACAGCTAAGGCATGAAGTCAAACAAAAATTCAATTTAGCAAAACAAAATTTTTAGTATTTGTGCTTTAAATTTATCGGTAGTTTTCTAATACTAAGAACATTTTGGAAAAAGCAATTAAGCCATTTTATTACCACAACTTACAGTAATTACCACACCTAAATGCAGTGCAAAATAAACAATAATGCAAAGTGCACAATAAGAGTTTACATTATCATAGCCATAGCTTCATACCATTTACAAAATAAAACTGCAGAAAACACACACACACACTGCAATCGATTAAATCAAAGTCATCTATCAATGCAAATAATTAGCATATCAGCAGAGTGCAAATTAAGAAATGGTCAGTCGGTTTGTAAAGTGATCCTTAGGCAGTGGGGAGTCACACAATGCATCTTGCACAACCACATGAGTCAAAAGATTTCATAGTTTTAAATGCTGCCAGATGACTAACAAGCCCACCAAATCATATCTGTATATTCGCCAACAAATTCTAAAAAATTGAACATTCCTTTTCGAGAAGCTAAAAACAATCAGGAACATAAACAGTACTGGGACCTTATCTAGAGGTCTGCCAATCTGCCGTTGGCTATTAATACCTTGGGTAGTATTGCATCAGATTGGGCATCTGACCCTACACAAGTTAGTTATTAGCTGGCCATGCCTCATTTACGTCGGGTTGCGTTCAACAATGTTACAGGTCCCTATAAACAGCAGTAAAATGCCACTGTGATTTTAGAAACTAGAACTTAGCATAATATATAAATCTTAAAATTCTCAATCAAGTCATCACTTATAATAGTTAGCCTGCAATAAATAATCTGCATTGATATGTGTTGCTGCGTTCACCACTGAATTAAACAAGTGCTGCACTACAATCGAGTACCGGTAACCGCACTGCACATGATTTTAATACATGTAAATGTCTCTCGTTCAACTGCCATCACAAATGTATCACAATGACATAGCCGAGAATGGGTCTAAGTACAGGTGAATTTGTCATTCATTTTCAAATAGCAGTCAATCAATAACTTTGTTAACCAAAAATTCAATCTTGCAGCATTTTTTCAAATAAGACCAAAATGAATTTTTATGTGTGGGAAATATTTTCCCAGGACTCGTTCTGCCCTCAATAAATGCAATTCTGCGCAGCACAAAATATTGATGTGCACCAACACTTAATCACACGCAGACCATTACTAGCAGTAAGAAGGCTGCAAGGGTATATTGGATCTGGAGAAAACAAAGGCAAAAATTCTCTCCCCGCATAAAATCAGTCTCAACTGGTGTAGCATATAACTCTCACAAAGACTATTAATGGCATTACCTTACGTTGCAGTGATAATGACTTGTTATGTCTGACTAGGCGTAGAAAGACACAAAGTACCATCAAACTACAACACCATTCAAAACTGCCAGTTTTTTTCATGAAATTTGAAAACCTTTAGGATGCTTTCTAGATCCTGGTAGGTACCATTAACACCCATATCCACAATTAACCCTTTACCTAATTCAATTTCTTGCAGATCATGAAGTCAAAATCAGATGAGAACCTATATATAATAAATTCACTTTCAAAACCACCTTTGTAACGAAGTTTATCAAGTCTACTGTGTACGTTTGAAAACATGCAAATTAATATAAAAGTTAGTTTAAGTAAATGGTCACTTTGAAATTATCATTGGTAAGAATGGAGGCAAAAATCCTGCTGTAGAGATCTCAATAATTGATCAAAACAGATATAATTTTGCATGTCAAACTAAACTGGAAAGAACCACTATATCAACTGATATAGCTCCTTAAGAGATTTAAGAAAAACAGTCAATAAACAGGAAAATTATAACAATTTCAAGGCTGCAAGCTATTACCAGGATGATAATCACACCATAACCAGCTACTGAAACACCACAAACAACTAAAACAAAACATCTGCAGAAACAGCCCCATATCACGTTGTCATTATAATTCTAATCGACAAAACACCTGAAACAATTAGTGATATGGTGACCATTTTTACGAAGGTATAAAATTTGTTTAAAGGCACTTGAGTCGCACATTTTAGCTTACGTGGACAATAATATAAAAGACCTATAAAGAAAGATACACGACTTCTGAAAAGGAAATGCTTTAAGACAATTTGTAGGCCTGGATGGGTCAGAATGGTAAGCACTAAGCAACTCTAAAAGAAATCCAGCTAAAGAAGACACTGATGCAAAAGATGAAACAGAGATGAACTTAATATGTTTGGCAAAGATGATATAAAGCACAAACTGGTACCAAGACCATGGTTATTGATGATGATGATGATGATGATGATGATGATGATAATGATGACAACCATGTTCCACTGTATACAGCACACCAAAACTAAACATTTGAAATAAAAGTGCCATAGGACAACTTTCATAATATTATTGCTGCTACTATTTTTATAGGTTTTTTACTGTATTATTTTCATTGCTATCGTATTATTGTATTATCAATATTGTCAATATTGTCAGTAGTAGTAGTAGTAGTAGTAGTAGTAGTAGCTAGCAGTTGTAGTATTAGTGGTAGTAGTATTATTGGTAGCAGTAGTAGTAGTAGTAGTAGTAGTAGTAGTAGTAGTAGTAGTAGTAGGTCAGTAGTAGCAGTAGTAGTAGTAGTAGTAGTAGTAGTAGTAGTAGTAGTAGTAGTAGTAGTAGTAGCAGTAGAAAGTACTATAGCAGACTTAATTAGAGTGCTGAATCAAAGCATCAGTCATTTATCAGAATGACATTACTACCTTGTTAACTCATTAAAATGTTACTATCAGTACATCATAACATAGACACTATGAATATAGAAAATTATTATGAGAGTGATAATGTGACAGCATTGAAAACTTTATAACCAAATTTAACAAATCTTCATGGCACAAAAGTAGACAAACAGTAAAATCATGCCAAGCAGGGTGCGATTTGTGACCTGGAGCAGTGGGGAGAGGGGGTATGTCAAGCTTGAGGAAGATGTAGTTGTTTGGGAAGCGTAGCAGTGGGGATGTAGTTGTGGGGATGTAGCAGTAGGGGGTTGCAGTTGGGCAGTGGGGAAAATCCCCTTCCCCTACAAATTAAATCCTGATGCCAAAACGTGTCAAAAAACAAGATCACAAGTATTTTCTACATCTGCCAACAAATTTACTGGAATGTTCTCTTAACAGAAAAGAATGCCTATGATCAATAATTACAAGTTTTATCACATAAATTGCATAATACAAACGTTTGTTCAGTAGCCTAATATTCTCGTTTGGCCAGGATCATTTTCAGTTAGCACTACTACTGAGCAGACATTACTGGAAAGAGTTACTTGTCCAACAAAGTCCTAGTACAACATTTTTTAACAAGAATAACTTTAAACCATTGTTACAAAAATACAACCACATGTAAAGCTAAACCTCAAAACTAAAATTGGAATGCTACAGTCAGAGATTACTTATTCAAAATTCAAATCATTCAATTAAACTGATAAAACAAATTCATCAGATCCTAAAAAAACTTTAGCAATAAACAGCATAGCAGAAATGCAATATTAACAATTTGTCACTTTTTTACGAGTCCCACTGAAATTACATGGCTGGGTATTGTAATGAAATACGAAAAGCTAGCTGTGGTTGACTACAATCCCAAATTGCAAAAGTACAGCAGGAGTATATAGAGAATGCAAGCTGATCACCATAGAACAATCAATCAATCAATTGATCAATCAATTGATCAATCAATCAATCAATCAATCAATCAGTTTATTAGTATCAAAATCAGGACCAAAGATCGTTAATATTATGATTCAATATCTGAAAAATAGTTGTAAAGACAAATGCAAATATATTTCATATTTCGATATTAGAATCTAGTTTATTATATTAAAAATTGATGTGAAAGAATTAGGATACTAAAAAAGAGAAGCAGGAGAAGAGAAACAATCTCTGTCCAAAGCCTGCTTTCCATATGAATCAATATGTCAGATACAAATTCAAATATTCAAGTATATAAAACAATCCAGAACTAATCAAGAAATCAAGTGACTACTTATCAGTTGAGAACAAGACCTCCAAAGAATACCAAGAAGTGAATTTATAAAAGCAGTTAAAGACATTTTTCATAAAAATGCTAAAGCTCATCGCAGAAACAGCGTCATTTTCTGAATGTCTGCTCAATATCTTTTTTTCAAGAGACAAACATTGACGATTTTCACTTTCAGGGTGGCAAAGGATTAAAATCCAACTAATACACGTTAGTTAAGTGCCAACTGGAACCAAAATCTTTACTGCAATATTCTGGAAACTAAAGTCTTAGGTCAAATAAATAGGACTATTACATAACACAGTTCCCAAGAACTCCTCGAGACTGCCTTTATAACGAAGTTAACATGACAATGATAAAGATCATGCCAGTGACACAAATCATGCACTATCAAAGATAAATGGAGACAAAACAGCTACTGCAGGCTGTTTGGCATATCTTGGCATTTAATGATTAAATGTCTCATGCAACATATACAAATAAAATCAGTCTAATGATAATAAACGTGGAGAAAATGCTTGCAAATACTGCACAAGCACTCAGAAGATGTGACATAAATATCCGAAAAGAAATTGCTGTGCGATTCCAGTGCTCACACACGGTGCAGAATCTTGGACAAACAAAAGAGTGATGGAAGGAAAACTGAGTGTGAAAAAATGAGGTGGCCAGGAATCAAGGACAATCGAAGGAAGTGGTGGTAACATCTATGGCCACATAAGTCTGGAAGATAAACATCTGACCAGATTTGCTGCTTGTAAGTGAGGGAGGGGCCTGTGCTGCCACTTCATTTTTTGGAAAAATTTCAGTTGTATAGGTCTTGTTCTCAAGTGGTAATTTATGAGATTGCCATTCACAATATAAAACAATCGAAATTACATCAATATCAGGAGATAAAACTATTGGCATATGCAGCATTTCCACAAGTTCGTAAAAATTCTTAATATCACAAACTTTTATATCTTTCAGCAAAACTATAAACAAACCTTTCATTTCACAGACAAAACCCACGAAGGCTGACAATTTCTCACTTAGTGTAGTAGACCCTGTACAAAACGGTTTTCGATCTCCATAGAGAATAAGAGTTATCGAAATTAAAAAGATAGACCCCACGTCCTGGATAAACGTGACTGCCACAGTACACCTCAATGTGCGAGTTACGGCGATAAACGGGAATGATAACATCGGTTGTGGGCACATTGTGCCACTGAGGTTCACTCTTATCTGCAATAAAAAATTAGCAAATACTGGTACCTTCCAAAATGTATCAGCCGCTACATCCCATGTTGCTACTTCAAAGCACCATAATAGTAAACTTCAATAAACCACATAATTATGTATTGAGCGCCGATCATAGACAATGAAGATGAAGCTGCAGAAAAAATAGGCTGTAAGTGGCAAATTTAGAGTAAAAATGGTCAACTGTATCGAGACTTGATCAGGTTAACTTGCCATGCAACTTCGTGGCTGACAATCAAGCACCTAAACCACACTGTACCGTGATTTAAAGTGGCTTAGGAGGCATTACTGCCTGTGTGAAAGCCACTAGGGGCACTAATGGGGCTTGAACCTCACTCAGTCAGCCTATCGCTCCAGTGCGTAACCCACTCTGCCATCTGCCATCTTCCGTACCTGGTCTCTTTGACTCTGACTGCAGACAAACACCTCCAACCACTGAACTTCGGCCAGCAAACAGCTTGGACACGTTGGGCACTCAACAGAGAAGATTGGCTTGGACTGGTCAGTATGGCAATACTCATAGGAGTCTGCCACTGATGACAATAATAGACGATTACAGAATAGCAAAAACTAAAGTGTTTACCTTCGTGCATGTCTGAATTAGCAACTTGAACAGTGAGTTGGCTGGATGTAGCATTTGTCCATTCAAATGATACACCGAATCCAATGTCATAAGCTTCGGTAGCAAATTCCCAAAACAGACAACTGCCATCTTCACGAGTCGGAATTCGGACCTAATCGAGAAAAAAACAACAGAGCTTCAGTGCACTGTTCAAAATCCTTTTGGTCATAGGCAAAGAAATGGTCAAACTTTGTCGTCGTACATCACAGAAGGCATTAACATTCTTTCACACTGATACATTATTGACAGCTGCATTGTTTATTATTATTTTATATTTCAACAAGCTTCAGTGTTTCTAATTTTTCTATTTGCTCAGATTAGAAGACAGTTACAACTGCTCACACCAGATATCAGAAGAATTTCAGTAAAAGTCAGCATTTCAGGAAGATTCACAAGCTTTGAAAATTTAGAAAAGTCACTTCGGCACAAACACACTTATTTCACAGCATGTCGTGGATTTCGCTAATGCAATACAAGCACTCACTCCAAAAACTGAATAAAAAACACAATTTTACAGAAAGGACAGTAGAAAAGATCTTTTTAGCAAATTAACAACAGTAGAATGAAATGTCAAATTTTCAATCAAGACATAACATTTGTTTTCTAATTCTAATTAATCCTGAGCATGTGAAAGAGAGCAGAGTTATACCTGATGCAAGTTATGCTCACCGTAATCATTTCGCCAGAACGTACGTTGATAACTGATTCCTTTTCTCCTCTGAGCGTCTGTTTGAACTGTAGAACATCGGAGCGTGTCCACATCGAAGCAGCTTCTATCTCTGGCATTCTGTCTGCAAATTCAAACATATAAAGATGAAGAGATGAAGCAGCCAATTCCTGTCTTGAACCTTTAATTCATACATGTGATAAGTCATTCTAATTACTACAAATCCAAAATTTTACACAACAGAGGTCCTGCAATAGTTTTAGTGCTAAGTCTTATTCAAACTGCTCAAAAGGTTTTAGTTCCCTAAAGTTCATTTTAATGGATAATTGGTTCTAATGGCTTAGGCATGCTGCAAGAAGATACTCAACTTCATCTACCAAAGCCAAGATTTTTCAATATTTGAAGACTTGACTGAAATTATGCTTAATGGTTTTAAAAAATAAATTATTAATCAATACAGTAGAAAGATTGCTCCAAAAACGTCTCACCTTGCCCAAGATCCGAGGTTGAACGACCTGGCACGGAAATTAAGTTCTCGTTATTATCTTGGGAACCAATGCTGCCGTTGATCAAAGGTGATTCGAGCGGATGATCCGACAACGGAGATCCAGGCAACTGGGACGCCAAGCCAGATGTCCCGTGCGAAAGAGAAGATGCGCTGCCAGTCATCTGTTGTGTTTGAGAGGCAACTAATGATGCTGATGCTGCTGGTGCTGATGATGATGGGGTACTGGGTGTCTGGCCAGTCACCTGCGATGACAGCGTTGCCATTGAAGACAAACCCTGCTGGTTGTACACTTGCATCATGTATTGTACAAAATGTTGCTCTTGAAGCTGCGCTATCAGATAGTCTTGCTGCAACAAGAAGATAGTAATGTCTATGAGTTTGAATGATTTCAAAACAAACCTTAGTACTATAGGATACTAGATTTGGAAGGGTACAACAGTGGTTCTCACACAGGGCAGACCCAACTGAACCACTTTAAACTTTGTTATTGTTATTATTATTATTATTATTATTATTATTATTATTATTATTATTATTATTAACATTGAAATTCATACTGCCTAGCATTGTTCAAACAAAACTATAGTGGAGAATAGCTAGTCAAAATCTGCACTAAATAAAACTGACATTCATGGTGAATATTAATAAAAATTAAATCTCATAAATTTGATCAAATTTAGCAAATTTTATATATATATATATTGTTTTAAATTTTCAAAATTAAAATAATATTTTTATAAAACCTCAGCTATGCTGCCTGGGTACTGCTGTTCTGCATAAGAACGGAACTGGAAAGCGGTCTGCTGATTGAGAGCAAGACGTATCATCATTCTAGTTAAAAATCATATTCAATTACATGCATAAAAAATAACATATCATAATTTTTAAAACAAACACTGATATGCTACACAGAATTCCATGCATTTTCACGTCTGTCTTGCAAATTATATGACTTAACCCATTAACTGGGCGCCCCGTGTCACGCTCATCCATTTTACATTGAGTTACAAATAGTTGCCCAGTTAAGGGGTTAAACTCTGGCATTTAGCAGCAATGGCAAGAGTGAGCTAACTGCGATGATAAACAAACGTGAAAGCATTCTATACCAGTGCAGGTTGCTATGTATTACAAACAAATGAGCAGGCACAACAAACACAAACACAGGTATGTAAGAAGCTTATATTCACTAACTCTCATTGTCAGCCAGACAGCCACCAACCAGATAGTACTGGTATTTGGCAAATTCATGAATAATTCACATTCATCGCATCACTCAAATTCAAGTGATGGCATAAATATACAAATATGCCAATTGCTTATAAAATAAAAGCCCACTATAAAAATGCATACTGGTAATTTGCACAAAATAGTTAAAAATTAAATTGCAGCAGTGATCATTATTGTCTGCTGAAAAGAAAATAACATTTACTCTTGGCTCAACTGTCTTTGCTTTTCCTCTTCACTTTTCATTTCATCTGTTGTCATCTGCAGCCTCTTCTGTTCATTTAACTCTTCCTCTTTTACTTTCCTATATGTAAAAAGCTACTGGTTACATGAATGAAAAATGAGACAAGAACAAAATAAGAGAACTGCACAATTATAGCTTGTGCCAGAAAGATAATACTAAAAATTTATATAGGAAATGATTATACATAAGACAGAAACAGAAACAGCATAAAAACAGGCAGGGATCAGAACACAATTTGTGAATTTAAGAATAATAATGGAAAAGGTACAGTAAGAGAAAATAAACAACATTTACATATGTTTAAATTATTCTAAAAACTTTCAAATAGGATATCTCAAGAATAGTACTGGTGCATGATGTTGTATATGGGTTACCAATCACTAACTAAATCTGATAGCAGGACTATAATGAAAATAAATTGACTCATTAAAAGCTGCTGAAAAATTGCATTTGCTACTTGCATTCCTTGCCAGAAAAGGAGCTAGACAAGGTTGAATCTTGTCATCTCTTCAACATTCAAGCTAAGATAATAAAGAGAGAGGCATTAGAAGAACATGAGAGATGAACAAGAATGGGAAAACAAATAATAAACAATGTCAGATTTGTCGATTACAGATTTCAGTCATATCAATCAACATCTCACTTCTTTCGTTCTTGTTCCTCCATTTCCAATTTGTGTGCAGTGACATAATGTTCAAACAAAGGACAGACACTGCTCAGGGTAGAAATAAATTCACACATGGCCGTATCTTTGGGCATATCACCTAGTTTCTTCCAAGCCAGCCTGCAAGCAACATAGTCAAGCGTCTGTAGATGAAAGTTTCAAAAATTTTACCAATACAAATTCAAATACCGGGTAACTGCACCACAGAACTTCTCTGCCTTGAATTACTTAAAGGATCTGTCTGAAATTAGAAAATTTTCTTCTATGTCAATGGCTATTTTTTGCCTATAGGCGTATGGGCAAAACATATAGAACCTTTTCTTTCGTTGGTGGGATTAGTTGGGTAGGCCTAAGCCTACCCTAGCCTTTAATAAAATCCGCCTATGGGGCAAATGGGGGCAACTGCACCCCCCCCCCAACATGACCCCAGACCACCTATCATATTCACACAAATCCAGTGAGAAAGTTTTTTGTGGAGGGGTGTGTTGGGTGGGGGTAAGGAATCTGACACGCCAGCCCCCTTCCCCCAACCCAAAATTCCTGGCGACGCCACTGTTGTCAGGCTCATCAACTGATAGCCATATAGAACCAAGTAGAGTAGGCCGACTAGAGCTACAATTTAGCTCACAAAATGAAGAACTTAAAATAAGATTCATCCAGCACAATTCATTTCCACTAAGGTCTACACTGCTTCTCTTAAGTGACGTATGTGTACTGTTACAGAAGATGTCATAAAATGGCTCAACTGATAACAGGGTCTCATCCTCAGTATAAGATGTGTCACTTCAAATTTGATACCAGAGGACAAAGTCTTGCAACATTTCATATATAAACTGAGAAGGAAAGCAACAACCCTTCAGCCAGAACCAAAATTCATTCATATTAGTCAGGCATAAATTTATCTTAAGCATTCATAAACTGAAATTTTGCCACAAATGTCATTCAAACCCAAAACAACTAAAAATATTAGTTCTTACTTCCGGTCATTTCCAACAACATCAAAGAGTCCAACTTCAACTGCACTCTCTGCCTTAAATTGACCAAATGAAACTTGCTTCGACAATGCAACCAGATGAATTCTATCTTTGTAAGAAATTGGCACAGCTTTGCTTCCGTCTTTTTCTGAAAAATAAATCAAACTGCAGTTAACAAATGCAAAATCCAATGAGGCGGCAAGTAAAAGAAAATGAAATACACTACAATGAAATAATACACTAACATGACCACTAGTGTCTTTGCTCTCTATTGCGCTACATAAATGTAATAAATACATTTTACATATACATGCTGCCAACCTTTGAAGAACCGTAGGGCTATCCGGTACAGATCCTGCGTTTTAAATCCAGAGAGGTCCTCTGTCTGAGGGTGACCACTGGTCTCAGTCGACGGGTTATCATTATTCTGCATCTTAGTGTTAATCTGAGTCTTAAATCTCAACTGCACTTAGATTAAACTAATGCACCCGTTTTAGATAAGATAGACTACGTGTACAACATAGAATAAAATATACATGTGTGTGTATTAAATTCTATTGTGTACGTCGCGAAGAATTCAATTCTATGGTCACGAATTCTTTGTTTTGACTGGAGGAGGACTTTTTACCACGTTTTAAAAAGCTAAATAGTTATTTAGATGATATTTATTTCATTTGGAAATGTCTGATATAGCCGTTGAAGTGAAGCAGGAGCCTGGTGAAGACGATATCCAAAAGAGGTAATATATAAAGTGCTTTCTTCTATGCAGCTGGCAATATTTAGCAAATATCGTGACTGTGTGGTCTGTCTAATAACCTTCTACCCGTTTAGTATGCAAAAGGGCCTGGCATGAGAAGGCTTGCAAAAGGGCCTGGCATGGGAAGGCTTGCAAAAGGGCCTGATATGAGAAGGCTTAAAGTCAAAGTTTGTTTATATGAAATAGCAATACTGTTTGATAAGAAGTTAATGACCAATTGATGAACTAATGTGTGCGTCTTTTATGTCGACGAAATGTTTTGGGACAGATTGGGGCCAGTGATGAACTGGGCAAGTCATCCATAGTTGAGCAGATTATAACTATGTAATGTTGCGTTATGTAGTCATTGCGATTATTTGTGGTTGGAATTTCGTGCTTGTGTTTTCATTTCAGAATTTTAACCTTGCTGAAGGAGCATCCAAAAGGGTTAAAAGAAACTGAAATATGTTGCTATTTCCAAGACAGCACAGCAGAAATTGTTCAAAATGTTAATATATTAACGCAGCAGGTAAGCATTTATTTTGGTATAATAAACTGTTTATATGTTGAGATTCATCATTATATAAATAAACTGGTAAAATTATTTAAACAAAACGTAATATTACATGCAGTCACCAGCTAAAGTGCAGGCATGATGATTCAACAGTTTAGCCTTTGCATGGATGAATCGTTTATGTATGCTTAGCAAATTTCTTGATTCCCACTGAGTCATGAGCATCAATATAATTGCTTAGTAGTGTGATGGTGACAGTTATTTAGCACTTTTTTGGCTTTCAGGTCTTCCTTTATTTCACAAGTAACTTAGTAAAATTATAGAATTGTAAATGACTCGTGATTTTGCTAAAATTATTGGATTAGAGAAAGGGTCCAGATTCTGTTATTTAAATATTGTATTTGTCTATGTTCAAGGTGTTCATTGTGTATGGTTTTTATAGCCAAACTCCAGGTCTTCATTCATATTTTGGTATTTATGCAGTGTTGTTGATGTGCTGAAATTAATTATGCTGGAAAAAACTCATTAAAATAAATGTCCAGAGAATGAATATACATGACTAGTTGATGCTGGTACAGTGGATCCCACTTAATCGCATACCGCTTAATTGCATAACCCGCATAATCGCATAACAACATAAAAACCCGAACCAGTGTTTTGTGTATCAGGCTATTCGCATAGCCCAGGTAATCGCATAAGCAAGGCTTGCACGGCACCTATGCAATTAAGCGGGTTTCACTGTACTTACTCTTTCTTGCTTTCACTAAGTGCTGGTTTCTGATACAAGAAGTTATGCTTGTCATATAGCATTGGGCCTGAGTTTGAACTTTATAGATTCTGGCCTTGCTTTCCATGTAGTTTTTTGTTTTGTTTTCATTGAACATCTATTTACCTAAATCATATAAATTTATATCATATTTCTGACAATAGGTTTGTCAATTAATCAAATGTTAGCAATGTTGTGATATGTTGGTATGGCATAATGTGATTGAATTTCTAGATAAACTGCATAATTTTCTTATTTGGTTTAAATGCAATAACAGTTACAATAATAGTCAAATGCATGTGTTTGTGTGTTCTAAAAATTTTGTGTCTGCATTATATATGAAATATTACAGTCATCTATTTAACTAAAGACTAAAAAGCCATCTGTTTAGGGAGTCATACCCTCTGTAAAGCGCCCTTGTTTTTGGTTATGCTATGCTTATGGCGCTATATAAATAGTCCAGTATGCAATACAATACATCTCTGTTTTTTACAGAATCGGATTAGTTTTCATCTAAATAAAGATGGAGGTGTACTTCTGAAATTAGCAGTTCCAAGTGTTACAAGGTTGGTTAGTTAATTATTAGTTTGTTATAGGAGTTTTATTATTATTATTAGTATTAGTATTAGTATTGTTATTATTGTTATTATTAGTATTTTTATTATGTTGCTGGGAAGTTAGCAGTGGTAACAACATTAGACAATAGAACAGAAGGTGGTGGGTTCAAGGCCCACAGTAGCCCTAAGGTTGATTCAGCCTTACTCGCTAGGGGGCAGTGGTTAAATGAGGAGCAGTTGTTAGAAGCTGAGATAATGAGCCCACAAGACTCGGTAAGGACTTTGACTTTTGGTTAATTATTATGTTGAGGCTGTATATAATTAATTGGTGCTGAATTGACATCTTTACTTTTATTTATTTTTTTGAAATTTTCATGTGGTAGTAACATCTTTGTTTCATTTTAGTCAAGTTCTCGATATCGATGAAAATGAACAGTTAGTTTTGCAGCTCATCGAAGAAGTTGGCAATAAAGGTCAGTTCCGTTATTTAACGTGCGCGCGGTATATACGTGAAAATACGGTACATGCTGCAGTGGACTCCTGATGGCCAGTGTAATGTCCGTATAATTTTCAAAGGTAATTTGAGCTGACAGTTTTCTGACCAGCTCAAAGGACATGTGATGCCAAGGAAGCGAACAAAAATGACATCTTCCAATGTCATTACAAATTTATGAAAATTTAAAATTTCACTTCTGCAAAGCTTACCATTGAAACTGAAGTCATTTTTTCTAATTATTAAATTGTTTGCCTTTATTCCATTTAAAATGTATAGTTGTTATAATGTAATTACATGATGGTGGGTTTTGTAACTGCCTGTTCTTCATGAGATATTGGATGTTCAGAAATTGGAATATTTTAAAAATAATTGAGTTTCTTATTTGCATGACAGGCACTATTTTGAGGGATGTACGGTCTTCAAATTATATAATTATCATAGTCTGCAACATCCAAAATAGAAATTAGAGACAGGCTTTAATTTCTGGATTCCAGCTACCCGTTTTGTGCAAGGGAATATAGAGAATGGGCTGAATATATAGCGATGTCACACGTGGCTATAATCATTCTTTTTTTATAATATGCTTTCAATATTTTGACATCCTGGATATCCTTTCTCATAAGCATGCATATATATGCTTGCATAGGATATTCATTTTCTCTCTGTCCATTTTTTTAATCGTAGACTGTACGAGTGCATTTCCAGTGGCTGCTGGTTAAATTATTTGCATGAAATGATGCCGTGAATGGAACCTTGTTTGATGAATCTAGGGATCTGGAGACATGAAATTCACCGAAAGAGCAAAATTGTCGAAGTTCAACTCAACAAGATTCTAAAGAATCTTACTACTAAAAAGCTAATTAAGCCGATTACTTCAGTCTTGGTATGACCTTCAGTTATTTGTAAAGGCTTATTGATTCTTTATTTGTTTGACAGTTATAAGGTAAATATCAGCTGAGTAGAGATGGCAGATAAAAGACTTTGTAGAGTTCCTTATGTAGCTTTAAATTTTATTAAGGCATTTATTTAAAGGAACATGACTATAGGAAAAAGGTCAGTTGTTGCTATTTACTCCTCTGGCTGCTAATGATGATAAGTGTAATAATAAATTTTGTAGTTATTCATTTAAATGATGATGATCATGAACAGGCATTTTGAAGAAAATTAGGGAAGAAATGATGTAGTTTAATTTATTAAGTTCTAGCAACAAGTGGTTTTCATCGATTCTACTCTGGCCATTAGCAGAATACTAAATTTGGAAAAAGGAAATGAAGCAGATATTTGCATAGAATAATATTACCAGTAGTTTAAATTACTGATAATCTTGAAATGTTTGTTAATCTTGAGACTGCTTCTCTACTCTTTTTAAGAGTAGTCATTCTTCATTTTGGAAGTAAGTTGTTGCAAATTTAGCACAGTCAAATACTTGAAGTAATGAAGTTTTTGCTTAGGCTGGGAAAAAGAAAATGTACATACTTGCTAATCTCGAACCAAATGAGTCTGTGACTGGAGGAAATTTCTACAGCGGCCAGCAGTTTGATTCCGAATACTTCAAGATGCTGCATGCCATGTGCTACAAGTTTCTAGAAGACAAGGTAGGCAAATCATTTATTTGCATTTTACCCTACTTTACCCTGCGACTCCGATGCCAGGAGCGCCTCTGAGTAGAAATAGAAGAGGCGCTATACAAATTCCACTTTACATTACATTTGGTAGTTTCAGTAGAACGTACAACAGAGTGTTGCTACTTATCATGAACCATCATACACCGTCATCGATCCCACTTTGGATTTTCATCCGAGTGAAAGAGCATACCAGATACCAGTCTTCTTACAAATTTTCCATCTGGAATGCTAGAAGTTGTTAAATGTTTTAAATGTTTATGTAACTTTAGTTATGTGTGTGATTTAATATGGTTTGATTTTTTAGGAGAGCACTTCATGATTACTTTCTTTGTATCTCTGGTTTATCAGCTTCTTAGTAAATTTGGTGCAGTGTACAACATCTAAGTTTTCAGCACATTAACAATGTCATTGCTGTCTGAATTGCTCATAAAGAGTACTGTTATATTTTGTTTCATGAGGACAAATTATCATTTAAAACGGGTAATGGTATTGGTTGTGGTCAGTAGGCAGAAGAGGTACGTAAGCTTCCACTGAATCCAGGTGAACAACGTATGAGAACGTTTCTTTCCACGTCGGATGTTCATGAAGCCATACAGAATAGTAAAGTTAGCAAGGTATATAGTTCATCTTGTCAGGGCATGAAAAAATAATCTTGCTTCTTTTGGAGCATTTGTTGGATGATCTAAAATTTGCTTTGGTTTTAAAGGGTAGAGTGTGATAAAAGTGTGCTTTCTTCCTACTTTAGATTTTTTGTGAGGAATTACATGCATAACAATTTTAGTCTTCATAGGAGAACTGTATAGCTATGATGGGCTTAACAATTACTGCAGTAGTTAGGGCATTGTGCCATACATGCCCCCTCACCCCCAACACAGTATCTGTTATACTTTGTGTACAGACTCTCATTAGATTAGTTTTACATGGTTTATTTTCTCTGTACATGTATTTTTATTTTTAGGTTGAATTGAAGCCTCAGGAAATCGACGACATTCTGTTAACGCTGGTCTTCGATGGGAAAGCTGAGCATGTTGTTCGAACAACTGCCCAAGGGGGACACACCAACTACTACTGTGCCGTGGCACCTCTTATAGAAACTTCTGGCTTAATGAGGACACCGTGTGGACAGTGCCCAGTAAGACAATTACATCTCTTATTAGATTCATTTGAGCTGTTTGTTACTGTTGTTGCTGCTAGCTTATTGGAAATTTGGAAATGTAGTTTACCGTGTAGTTTCTTTCGTTTTCTAAGCTGTTATAGTGGTGACAATGGAGGAAAGTGGTCGTTGCATCTGTGGCTGGATATAACTGAAAGTTGAATGCCCAACCTATAACCTATGGTCCTTTAAAGTTTAGCCTTTAAAAAAGATTGTTAGCAAAATTTAGCATCATCAATATTTTCTGTCTTAGGGTTATCTTGACACTGATGTGCAATAAATGCAGCTAGTAACTACCTTTCCTCATTGAAAGTAATCATAGTGGGAGCACTTCTTAGTTCTCCCCCCCCAACAAAAAGGTGCTGTATAAGTGTTTCGTTACATTACTTGACAACTGTTGGTGTGACCATTGTAGCAATGTTTCTTATGCTTGTAATACAGGAATAAGGTCTAGGGAGCATAGTAGTTCAAAAGAGATGCATTTTTATGCTAAACGTTGCCTTATAAATGTTCATTTGATGTGATTGATTTTTCAGTTGTTGAATGATTGCAAAGAAGGTGGCATCATATCTCCGTCAACGTGTGAATATATGAAAAATTGGCTCACTTTTTAAAGGACTGTAAAACAAAATTTCATAGTATGGCATTGGATTAAATAAATTAAATAATCTGAAAACTGTATTTGTTTTATTTATAAAATCAGTATTTCAGTTATGGTAGCATATTATGTTACCATAAATTCTTTTTCTAATCAAAGGTTTGTTATTTCAACCAACACACTTAATAAATACCAAGTGAGTTTTTCTTGTCGTCAAAGACAACACAACTACAGTGTATACTTTTATAACCAAAAGAAAGTATTTCATGTATGTTGGTTTAGACCTATTCACAAATGTAACAGCAGTGACGTGCAGAGGCTGGTGGATGCCTGGGACCAAGGTGTCTTGACGAACTCTTTGTCTATTCTTTTCCTCGATCTGATACCCCACCCCAAACACACACCAGTTTTGGGTGAATCTCACGGCCAGTCCTGATCCGAATAGGGGGTCGCCCCAAACCCCGTTGACTAAACCAATGGGTCAATCGTTCCCGAATAGGTCATGTCATCAATTAGATTGTGTGCTCTGAAGTTTCAGTTCCAATTTATTTGTACTTTTGATTAAATTAAAATATAAATAAATCTGCATTTCAGTCATTTCCTTTTTGTCTTGGTGAATATTTCAGGAAATAGGCCATCGCATAAGTTGTGCCTAATAGAACTAAGCTTTTTAGGAATTTTTATGTTAACAATGAAGCAACAAATCATTAGGATACCCTGGCTTTGATCGTCGTCGTCATCATCGTCATCATCTGGTTCTCTGTCCTGAGAATGATTTAGGTAGGCCTAAATAACTGTCATATAGACCTAGACTACGTAAATTCAATGACCCGTATAATCTAAGAATATTTGGAGTCGTTTAATTTCGCCAAAAATTGTCCGATTTCTCGGCATGTTCGTGCCTCGGGGGCTGAAATTCTTATTTAGAAATTGCATGGCACTGCTTTTGCGTACTATTTAGATCTGGAATTTCACTTCCTGGCTGAACTGCCACGCTGCATTGGCACCAGCGATGTAATAGGTTCCCGGTTCCAGTTTAATGGACGAAAAAGATCCGCTTGCACGAACGACCTTTCGAATATTCCACTTGGAGCCTTCCATCTTGGCTATCACCCACCAGCGAACAGCATCGCTGTCATCGCCAGTCCACGTCACGAGACCTCCGTCGGCCACGGTCACTCCCTGAGGCGTAGCTGGTATCGGTAGGCCCATCCAGGCCATCGCGGGTACGGTCGCCTGGTTGGTGTAGACGGTCGTTCTGAATGTATCCGTTATGCCCTTGGTGTTGTCGCGGAAGAACTTGGCGCTGTAGTGGATGTTGCCGAGAGAGAACTTGGCCCTGCGCGCCGGGTCCCGTGAGATCTCCACCTGGTTGACGATCTCCGACACCGGCCAGTTGTTGCTGTCGTCGATCTTGTAGACCCCGGTGGCGGCGTAGACGTACCGTCCCTGCGGGTTGTTGTCGAGCCACCAGTCCAACAGGACCGGGTAGCTCTGCCCGGTCGACGCGATCGTCCAGTACAGCTGCGGAGAGAAGATGTCCAGCCAGCCGTTCTCGAGCCACAGCTTCGAGTCGGCGTAGAGCTCCGTGTACGGGTCGAGTCCGGTGATCGGCGGCGGCATGCCCTCCGGGTGACCGGGCCTGTAGATGCCGAACGGACTGATGCTGAACTTGACGTCCGGTCGATTTGCTTTGATCATCGAATAGACGCTGGAGATCATTCGGTTGACGTTGTCCCTTCTCCAGTCGTCGCGAGACAGACCTCCGCCTCCGGACACGTAGTCGTTGTAGGTACCGCTGTCCGGAAACTGGGTTCCGTCTGGGTATGGATAGAAGTAGTCGTCGAAAAGAATGCCATCAACATCGTAGCTGCAGTCACGGAAACAAAGGCGTTATTTTACTTGGTCATTTGCCGCGACCATCTCTTAATTAAAGAATAAAGTCACGTTATCACAAGTAGCAGCAGCAGAAGTAGTAGTAGCAGCAAGAGTAGTAGTAGTTGTTGTTGTAGCCTAGTTGTAGTAGTTGTTGTTCCTGTTGTTGTACAGTGTGCCATTTATCTTCCGTCCATGTCAATTGTGCCTATTGCATGGTAAGTTGGTAACACAATTTAACGGTCTTTGGTGCGATTTTAAATGAGTCATTGCTTTTTCTATGAAAGAGAAAAAAGAATCAAGTCATGCAGTGTTTATTCTAGGCCTTTGGGGGAATTCCCCCCAAAGTTTTAAAATCTCCCCCAAAAAAAAAATTATATGTTGGCTTGGGGATGGAAATTCCTCCCTCCCCCAAAAAAGAAGCGTGGAGAGACAAATCTTGTCCCCAAACATTTCAACAACCCCCCCCCCAATGTCAAGGTGGCTAGAATAAACACTGAAGTCATGTCATTAATAGAACTACCATCCCCCACTCTCGTCACGGCACACCAAAGCACCTGAATATATAGGATCACCGACCGCGTGATGATGTCATCGATGACGGAGATCAGGTGATCGATGACCACCTGAGCACCTGGATCCATCCACAGGTATTGGTCGTACGGATAGGCGTACTGCGGATAGATGTTCGCCATGTGGTTCGACGCCAGACCGTTCCAGTTCGGCGACAGATTGGCGCGGTAAGGGTTCAGCCACGCGTGAACCTCGATACCTCTGGCGTGTGCCTGTTGGACCGTGTAGGCCAGAGGATCCCAGTATGGCGACGGAGCGACTCCCTGAGTTCCGGTCAGGAACCTAGAGCAAGCAATAGAATAATGGTCTCTATAAAGACGTTAACTTTTTCTTAGCGATCGTGCTAAAGCAGAGGCGCAGTCAGGATTCCAGGATAGGTCGTCATCTCCAGAGCTTTGAAGTCTTGGGTGTTCTCGACCTGTTACTACTCACTGATTTTGGACGAATCTCACGACCGGTCCCGGCCCGAATAAGGGGCCGGGTCACCCGTGGCCCGGTGGCTACGCCAATATGCTAGAGACAATAATCGTGGATAACGTGTCCGAAGGAATTCGGTCTGTTTTGCTATCTGACAACGCGACGGAAAAATTTGATTCATAAAACGAAGTTCAGATGTCCAATGTTCGCTAAATGTTGGGTTTTGCACAGGGTTTAATCTAGGCCGTTTCCCTGGGGGATTGCCCTTTTTCACCCTCCAAAGGCGGATCTAGGGGAGGGCAGGGAGTACACATGTCCCCGGGCGCCGAGGTGAGGGGGCGCCAAAATTGGATATTTGGGTAAGTGAAATGCACAACAAAGTAGAAGAAACACTTGCGAGGACCTTTTTTTGCTCGTCAGCACTATATGAAGAGAGAGTTGAGGGGCGCCGAAAACGATGTGAGGACCTTTTCTGCTTGTCAGTTTTTAGGGGCGCCAACGTACACTTTGTCCCCGGGCGCCGAAAACCCTAGGTCCGCCTCTGGTAGTTTAAAAATGTCCAATTTACCCAATAGAGAATCTCACAGGCAAAATTCTGAATGTCAAGCACTTTTGATATACAAGAGATAGTGCCCTAATTTTTAAAAAACTTGATAACTATGTGCTCTTCATTTGCCTGTCAAAAGTGCTAGCCATTCACACGTCTGCCAATACCATTCTCTGTAGTTTACAGAGGCGGATCTAGGGGAGGGTAGAGGGTTCACATGTTCCCCGGCGCCGAGGTGAAGGTGAGGACCTTTTTTGCTCGTCAGCACTAACAAGAGAGAGTTGAGGGACGCCGAAAACGATGATTTTTTTGCTCGTCAACGCACTTTGTCCCCGGGCGCCGAATACCCTATATGAAGAGGTTTAGAGGCTGAGGTGACGCCACTAGAAAACGATGATCGAGGTCGTTTTTTGCTTAATGTCAGTTGTTAAAAACAAAACAGGGACGTCATTTGGTCAGATGTGGAGCCAAAGAGTAACAACTTTGTCCCCGGGCGCCGAATACCCTAGATCCGCCTCTGTCACCCTCGGAAAATTCAAATATCCCCCGGAAATTTTTGCATACTTACAGCGCTCCCAAAGATCCCCTAACTGATCCCCCGACCTTGCTAGTTTCCCCCTGGAGTCCAGGAATCTAGATTAGACACAGTTTCGGTAAAACAATTATTGTTTCTATAGCGTAGGCGTAAGAGTGAATGAAAAAGTGGGAGCAACCCCTTTCTCCTTCCTCAGTCAGTATATGGGAAGAGGAGGGCCGGCGGGCTCGAGCCTAGAGAATCCCAATACAAGTTTACTCCCATGGTTTCTAGTTGTCCAACTTTTGTCGTCGGCCTAACATGAGCGTCCGCAGAAATTTTTCCAGGGGGTGCAAAACAAGGTTTTGTGACGAAAGAAACAAGTAATTTTACTTTTACCAAAACTCCACAATTTTTCCAGGGGCTGCAATTGCACCCCCTCCCGGACTCCCATGAGGCCTAATTCTTTACTAGTTGGCCAACCACTGACTCGTAACGAAGTTTACCTGCTCCACGGTTCGATTGGCGAATCGTAGAACGCGTCTCCCACCGGACGCACCTGGAAGACGAGTGAGTTCATGTTGGTGTTCTGCATCATGTTCAGGTAATCGAGCATCTGCTGCTGCGCCTCGGACGTTGTGTCCGAACTGGTCAGCGGCCAGTCGACGTTCCAAACGGTGGCCATGAACAGAGATCGGAACTCAACGTCTGGCGCAGCCACTGGACAAACAGATTAAGGCGGTCAGCGCCATCTGTATAATAGTATATCTACTGAACATGAAATAAACTGCGATCTGGGTTTTGGAAGCATACGGTATCCAGTGTTTATTCTAGCCACCTTGACATTGGAGGATTTTGAAATGTTTGCGGGACAACAAGGTCTGAGTCTCCACATTTGTTTTGGGGAGGGCGAATTTCCATCCCCTAGCCAACATATAAAAATGGGGGGGTTTTAAAACTTGAAGGGAATTCCCCCCAGAGAAGGCCTAGAATAAATAATGTACGGTATCAACTTTAAAAAATATAGGCCTACGTGAAATTTTAAAATGGCGACAACTGCTAGCTTATGCAGACTGATTGATTAATTATGTCTGATGTGAACGTTTCACGTTGAAATGAATTTATTTGAAGTTGAGAACTTAAGGGTCGCATCGGCGACTGTGATAGGCATACCTGCTTCGCACTGAGATGCACCTCCAATTACCAGGTAGTCACCTGCAATCCAGCCGCTCTTAATAAATAAATAGCAACAGTTCATCATCATCATCATCATCATCATCATCATCATCATCATCATACTGTACAACAACCATCGCAATTGTATCACCAGCTTTATTACAATATTATATGCGTTTATCGATGATTTTATTTTTACAGAATTTTCAGGAATAGCAGTTTTGGCAGTCAAGACCTATCTGTCAATCAGTGTTATTTCAATGATTTTGAATTTGGGGGTGTCGGATTTTTAAGTTTCTGCCCGAAAACGGCTGACAAGCAAAAGTCCCAAAAACAACCAAAAACACTTTAAAAGTCTCAAAAAACCTGACAAGCAAAAAAGGTCATCCGATAATAAAAGTTGAGGGTGTCCTTCTCCATTTGAAGGGGTGTTCTGAGCTAATTAGTATGCATTTTTATGCATACCATTGTCGCATTATCAAATGTTGGGGTGTCGACCTCAAATTGGGTGGTGTTGGGGGTAGGGGAGGGGTAAAAACATCCATGCATCCCTGCTGCCAATACCCGGACATGATGAAATTTGTTGAGAGGCAGGAGGAACCAAAGTCCGGTTGGAAAATGGCAATAAACTCGATTTTAGACGCACCGTTCCTCCGTAGTCAGTTTCGAAGAACTGGTAGAAGACGCCGGAGAGAGTGCATCCGACTTTCTGTCCCAAATATAAGTAACATTCTCCTGTGTTCGAAGATCCGATGACGGTTCCACATGCTAAGATTCAGGCAAATGCAGTTAATAAGAACATGTGAGCACATGCAGACGCCGATTGCTAACTGCAATTAAGTTGTCGCTCTGGATTGGCGAAGAAGTTAGGCTAGATCTTTAGCAATAAGTCGTTCTTGAGGTTGCGTAGGTAACTTTTAGACGAGTATAAGTTTTGCCTCTTGAATTAGATGGAGATTTTTACATATAGGCCTACAGCTGTATGCTTACTAACTTATCCACACAGTGGCCGAAACAAAGGTAGATCAAAATTTAATGCAGAAAAAGAGAGCTATCTCAAGTTTTCAGCATCATGAATTCTGAACGTAGGCCTATGTGTGCTTGTAAGCGTGTGTATGTGCGTGTGTGTGCGTGGTTCAAAGGTTGAAAAGTGGGGAAGCAACAACTATATCTTTCCCCTTCCCTAACCTAACCTCCCTATTGAGAGCTCGGCCCCGAAGTGCCCCCAGTTGGGATGTTTAGTTGTTTACATACATTAAACAACCAATGGTTGCCCCTGATTAGGCAAGTTGGGGCCGTTGGGGGCAACCCTAATCATGAAAACCATTTGTTGTTTACTGTATATAGCAACAACTATAGGTCCCAACTGGGGCCACTAACCTAACCTCTCAAAAAGTGGGGGCTCGAGCCGCACTGCCTAATGGATGTTTAGTTGCTTACACTTATGGCGCAGCTAATGAATTTTTAGCTTACTGATCATGTATTACGAAAACAGGGGGTCAAGTCAACGACGGAATCGAATGATAGATGGAAATTTTCTTCGATTGAATAACTATTGCATGGCGTTGTTGCCAAATGCGACGTCTGGAATCGCTGATTTATTTTCAGGAAATTCTTCCTAATTAATCGCCTTCAGATTGATCGATTCAGATATTACTGTATACATTAAGAGCATTTCCTCGGCCAAGTTTCCAGATAAATCAACGAAGACCGAGTTTAACACATCGATCATATAGACAGTGTCACTATAGTGTGATAAAAATCTATTGGCTCCACTTCTCTGCGATTTGTATAGTAATAACTAAAGTCAGAGAATTATTATTATTCAAGACCGGACCTGAACTTCGGACGTTGACACTGTTGCTATCCAGACAGAGACAGCTTCCGGCGGGTGGGTTCTGGTCCGATATATCCGCTCGGCAGTTGCCGGGATATGCGACGAGGAGGAGGACGAGGAGGGCGAGATGGCGGTACAGCATCATCCGGACGTCGACCAGCGACTTGGTCCTCTCGGTCGAAGTATTTCTGGTTGTTGAGACGAAATTCTTTGGCAAATCGATAAAAATACTTTCCCCCCCGATACACGTCAAAAGGCTGACTGACGATTTTCGGATGGCGGTTGAGTATTTTATCTATCGCGGATTTTGTTCGAAAATGATTGTTATCGGACTTGTCAGTTGCTTCCTTTCCCATCTTCGCCCGCCGCAGTCCTGAACGCTTTCCGATAAGGCCGCCGGCAATCTGGAATGGTTCCCACGTAGTCCAAAATTAATAGCGTCTTTAAAACGTTTGCATTTTGACGACGCAGAAAAGCTGATGGGTATTCTAATCTTTTTCAACTATTATTTCGATCGGCCAACGACTCTAGTCTTTCAATTCATTGAGCACGAACGACAGACAGGTATAGACAGAGGGAGAGAGACAGACAGACAGACAGACGTAGAGACAGAAAGAAAGACATAGAAACAAAATATCGAAGAAACTATCCAACTGTGACAAGGATAAGGCGACTATAAGAATGGATTTGGATTGTCTTCTGATCAATGCTTAACAGTGTTGAGTTTATTGACCTTGAAGGCTGTTTAAAAGAGCAGATTTTTCGCTGTTTCGTCGAAGATACACGCCAAGGGAATCTGAAACCAATGGACAACGAATGCATTTTTTGTTATTTTTTTCTTGTCGTATGGATGCTTGTCAGGAATAAAATCATATACGATCGTTTTTATCAATGCCTTGAGTGTTCTTTTCAAATTAAATGCCAAATATCTAAAAGTTTTTGCAAATTATATCATCAAGCTGTCATCTTTCATAGGCCTATGCTGAGCTTTGGGTCTCGAGCACTTTTTTGCTGGTCAAACTATTTTTGGGTAAAGTCAAGTAAAATTACGGGAAAACTGCGGGGGTGACCTTTCTTTGCTTGTCAACCTATTTTTCGGCAAAAATGTAGTAAAATTCGGGAAAAGTTGCCTTTGTTGCTTGTTAGCCTTATTCTTATTCGACAAGTTTATTGAATTTCCCCTTCTCTTTTCACCCCCCCCCCACCAACTTCTTATGAATTCATTTCATCCTCCCCACCAAGAAATCCTGGAACCGCCTCTGGTCATGCACGCTATTTTATCACACACGAAGAGATATTACGTTGCGCTTATTCGTTTCTTTGTGCCTGGCATGAATGACCACATGCATAATGCATATGAAGAGCAAAGCGGGCGCCTAAAGACTCCGTTATGCAAGTTTATCGGAAAGGCTTGACTTAGAAATAGGAAAACTCTCTTTTGCAGTAGCAGATGAATTTTATCACGAAAGAAAGGATCGATTAAAAATTGGAAAATTTACAATCCTGTATTGGAATGCATCGTACAGTATCTGACCGGGGCGAATCTACAGGGGCTCGTCTCCCCTCCCCAACTCACCCCAAAATTTTGTTTGCTATTTCTCCTCATGGCGAAACGCCGAAAATGGACGGAAATAATAGACAAATAAGCGAGTGTCGTCTTTTTCTTCCATTTCAATCATGTTACCAACTTGCATCACTCCATACAGAATGGGTGGAGCAAGGTGGAAAGGGAAGTGAACACCCAAAACGAATTTCTGAATACGCAGTGTTTATTCTAGACCTTCTCTGGGGGGAATTCCCCCTCCAATGTTTTACCATTAATTTGGCAAGTATTATGACCTGACCAATGTCCGTTCCCCCGAAAACTTTTTACCCCACTGCTGGATACGCTTCCTAGATATCTGACAGTGGCGCTTCCGTTCTAACGGGATCATTTACTTCCTGCGTCGCGAAAGAAATCACAAACACGGAAGAGAGATCGCTAACGGTTTCTTATCGGAGACAAATGTAGACCTACAGTATACGGACGATGGCGGTTATTATTTCTGAACATTCTTCACGCGTTGCCGTCAAATCTGCATGAGTCTATACTGAAAGGGTGTCGATATTGTTGTCAGTCATAACCTCCGTTCTAAATTCCACCTCTGAGGATTCGCCTCTGTTATGTGAATTTTATGCTACCCCGTGTGGTGCTGGTGGTGATTTCATCCGCTCTTGAATTATTCATACGCAGCCTGCACGTAGTCTATGGGCGTAAATGGTTTTACAAATGAAATAGGTACTTAGAGCAGTGTTTATTCTAGCCACATAGACATTGGGGGAGGGGGTTAACATGTTTTTAGAGGGGGAAAGTTTCTCATTTTTGACAAGCAAAAAAGAAAAGGTCATCCTTATTTTACTATTTTCCTTCTCAAAATACCTGACGAGCAAAAAAGGCTATCATTATATCATTGTATTTTTCCTTTTAGAAATGCCTGACAAACAAATAAAAGGTCATCCTTATATCTATTCCCTCTCCAAGTGCAAAAATAACCCGTCGTCAAATTTTTTTGGGGAAAATTTCACACACCTCCAAGCCAAAATATGGGAAAACTTGGGGGAAATTTCTAACTTTGGGGAAAAATCCTCCCTCAGAAGGCCTAGAATAAACACTGGCTTAGAGGGTTTAGACGACGCTGTTTCTACACCCGTGCACATCACCAAAGACCTCTTCGCGAATTACCATCGAATTGTTAACATCACTGCCCCTATCTAGTAAAACTAAAATAAGCTGGAAAAGAGCGAAAACTGTTGTGCAAAACACATAATTATGACGTCTTTATTTGATTTACCGACGAATGGACGTTCACAGTGGCCACGCCCAGGAATCCATGCACAGAATGCCCGGATGCGTGCGCCATCTGGCGGCAAGAAAGAGACAGGCTGTACCGGAAGTGTCTGCTGCGGTCAGAAGCAACAGTTTAGCAGACGACTCGGTCTAGAGCGGTTGACGACCGTACAGAGAACAGAGGTTTACGCTATAGAAGCTGTATAGGGGGGGCTGCTCCTGGTGATTCGTGAAATAGTCGGTGGTACTATCGAAGAAGCTGCTGGTCAATTCAGACCGAAGGCGCAGCCTATATGGCAAATCTTCTGAGGTTAAGCGTTTTTCTTCTCGGCTTTTTCGTGTCAAGTAAGTCCAGACAAGTTTGGCTCTTCTTCTTACCATTATAATTGTGGCAGGAATATTTTTACACCACCCTAACACCCCCAAACCCACCCTCAATTTGAGGTCACCCCCACCCCCCAATTTGGTAATGTGACAATGGTGTGCATACTAAATGCATACTAATTAGCTCCAGCACACTCCCCCCAAATTGAGGTCGAAAGCCCCTAAAAATTCACAATCCTAGAAATATCCCTGAATGTGGTATTTAGAATTGAAAGGAACGGCTGAAGACCGAGATAAATGACGGCAAATCGTGACTGCCAACCTTCGAATCGAAGACGGCACACCATGATGATGAGATATTTATTACAAGTTACCGCTTAGCCTATAACGTATAAATCAAAATCTATTTATTTCGGAGTTGTTAAGTTTAATTAACCACATCCTGCCAACTTGACTATTTGAAAGTTTCAAACTAGTTGTGAATAAAATTTCTGTTCATGTTCGTACGAAACGGGTGTGTAAGTGACACCTGGAGATCAGGTAGCACTTGATTGGGGTTATCTATAGGGTTGGCTAGGGATGTAGACCTATAGAGCTGGCCATGATATCGAGTTAAGTCTAGCATTTTGTAGTTGAGGGGTTGGAGATGAACAGAAATTTTATCTCCTATAAACGCAAAAATGGGTTGGTGGCAACCAAAACAGATGATAAATTTGTGGAGTGGAGATTTCTCACGCATTATACAGTACTGTGAATTAGTTAAGTTGGGATGTTAATGTTATGCTGTATTCTCTTACACACGGTCTTGAATTGCCGACTCTGTACGACGATGACTGGTTTTAATTGCTCCATAGCCTAACAACAACAACAACAACAACAATAATAATAATAATAATAATAATAATAATAATAATAATAATAATAATAATAATAATAGTAACTACGTTTTACGTGGTTCAGGAAGGTTTGCCCTGTGTGAGAACCACTGTTTTACCATTCCAATCTAGTATCCTATATTAAATCCTGGGGTTTATTTTGAAATCATTCACATTAGTAGCCATGGCTGTCTTCTCGTCCAATTCATTCCATCTGTCCATAATAATAATAATAATAATAAATAATAATAATAATAATAATAATAATAATAATAATAATAATAATAATAATAATAATAATAATAATAATAATAATAATAATAATAATAATAATAATAATAATAATAATAATAATAATAATAATAATAATAATAATAATAATAATAATAATAATAATAATAATAATAATAATAATAATAATAATAATAATAATAATAATAATAATAATAATAATAATAATAATAATAATAATAATAATAATAATAATAATAATAATAATAATAATAATAATAATAATAATAATAATAATAATAATAATAATAATAATAATAATAATAATAATAATAATAATAATAATAATAATAATAATAATAATAATAATAATAATAATAATAATAATAATAATAATAATAATAATAATAATAATAATAATAATAATAATAATAATAATAATAATAATAATAATAATAATAATAATAATAATAATAATAATAATAATAATAATAATAATAATAATAATAATAATAATAATAATAATAATAATAATAATAATAATAATAATAATAATAATAATAATAATAATAATAATAATAATAATAATAATAATAATAATAATAATAATAATAATAATAATAATAATAATAATAATAATAATAATAATAATAATAATAATAATAATAATAATAATAATAATAATAATAATAATAATAATAATAATAATAATAATAATAATAATAATAATAATAATAATAATAATAATAATAATAATAATAATAATAATAATAATAATAATAATAATAATAATAATAATAATAATAATAATAATAATAGGCCTATCAGCTTCAAGGATTTAACTACAAATGAGTAACAACTACGGTTAGGCACATCGACCTCTTTGAGTCTATATAATCTATATAACTCTTGTGGACAAAGAATGTCTCGAAACGTCGTGTACCGACAAATACGAAGTCCGCGTTCCATCAATGGCGCAGCAACGTTTATTAAACGTTGAATAAATGTTAGCCTAAAACATTTAGTAAACGTTTAAAACGTATTTAAAATGGAAATCCAATAAACGTTTATCGATAAACGTCGCCTAAACGTTTAACATTAAACGTTGTCTAAACGTTCACGGGCTGAACGTTTATTAAACGTATTGACTACAACGTTTATAAAACGTTCAGTGTATGTTTAAAATGGAAATTCAGTAAACGTTTAACAATAAACGTCGCCTAAACGTTTAACATTAAACGTTGTCTAAACGTTGAATAGCTGAACGTTTACAAAACGTATTTACTGCAACGTTTATAAAACGTTCAGTGTATGTTTAAAATGGAAATTCAGTAAACGTTTAACAATAAACGTTGCCTAAACGTTTAACTTTAAGCGTTGTCTAAACGTTCAATAGCTGAACGTTTATTAAACGTAATTACTGCAACGTTTATAAAACGTTTAGTGCATGTTTAAAGTGGAAATTCAGTAAACGTTTAACTATAAACGTTGCCTAAAAGTTTAGCAGGTGAACATTTATCAAACGTAATTTTTGCCAGGTATATACATGTTAATTTAGTTAACAAAGTTAAGCAAACGAACGCTGAGTAGGCCTACTATGAGAAACTTTATTCGTGACAAGCACGGCATCAAACAAGAAATCTATGATGAAATGAACCACAGAAAACAAAAAGCAAACACTATATCACGCATCAACTGCCTCTAGCATTGTATGACCGAATGAAATTACGACAAATCTGTTCTGAAATATCTTGCCTTGTTCTCGTGCCTTGCTGCTCTTTCCTTGTGACCTATACTATTGCCTTGCCCCGCAAGCTAGTATTAGAGTTTATTGCCTTAGAAGATAGAGCGATTCGAACCTGATATATGTTTGAATATTAATGCATATAATTTCGTGTTGATGACTGTTGAATTTCCGTTGATACGCTTGCATGTTGCTGACTATGATTGTTTATTGCCGCTTACTGCTAAATGTCATTGCCTATCAATCCGAATGATAATGTGCAGACTGCATATCATTGTCCGCCACTAATTATTGCATTATTGATCCATTGTATTATTAATAAAGACTGCATTATAATTGAAGATATACGCGTGTTGTCATTCACAAGCAAGACCACTCAAATACAAGGGTGGGGACCTAGATGTTTTAGGCCAAATTTTCTCTTCCCACCTGTCAAATTTTCCCTGAATATCTTTAAAACACATACGCTGGGATTGTCCATTGCCACTTAGGGATCAAAGAGGAGATTTCGCGACAATGATGATGATGATGATGATGATGATGATGATGACGACGACGACGATGATGATGACAGAGACGACGATAATTATGACGAAGTTTACGATGTCGAATAGAAGAGATTGTTTAAAAACAAATGATAATGGTTGATTGTGTGTAATAACGTTAAACGTAATTGTCGTGTATTGAATAAATCGTGGGGCCGAATCCGGAAGGTGGATACCTTTGACCAATCTGCCTGTTAATTGAACATAACGGAAAAGAACGGATCGAAACAATATACTTTGCGACAGCCAATTGGTTGACGTGAACCGGATCTGGATGTCCTTTTATGTAGTCCACCGTTTCACTTACTGGGCGCAGGCGGGAACTGACTGAGATGCGTCTCGAATGACACTGGGTAGCACGTCTCTAGGGCTACCTTGTAGGAAACTGCGTGGGAATTAACGTAACGTAATGGCAACTGCTATTATGACATCCCAGGTGATGTGGTCGAGGGTGTTCTAGACTAATGCATAACAGGGAGGCCGAGAAATGTCGTCTCAGCTCATTCGCTTACAAAGTAAGATAAACCCGTCGCGACCCGGCAGGGATCTGGAGTAGAAGTTTGCAAAGGGAAAGATTGTTGACCCCATCCCCCATGCCCGTTCCCGCATTTTGGTGCCAATTCCCGTCCCCGTCCCCGCATTTTGGTGCCCAACCCCGTCACGTCCCCGCATTTTGGTGCCCATCCCCGACCCCGCATTTAGGTGCCCATCTCCGTCCCCGTCTACTGCATTCCAGGTCTTAGTTCAACACACAGCCCTTGTACTAACAATGGAGGTCAAGTGACCCAATTTCAATCTTAGGCCCTAATAGTCCAACTTAATGGCCTTCGAATTTGAAACTGAAGGTATGCACTGCTATAGCTAGTAGCTACGCCAGAGTTGTCCATGGGTCGGTTTTCTCAACCCAAACCCAACCCAACCCACCAACTTTCCAACCCAACCCAACCCAAACAAAATTCATGTTTGCTGGCCCAAACCCAACCCATCCATACAACAACGTGAAAGTACAATCGCAATTTTAAAAACACACATACTTTCAAGCACATAAGTAGCTATTTGCTTATTTCGAGCTGTTATTGCAACAATCTGCCGTGTATCGTGACCGACAAACATACTCGTACATACCGGACAAAGAGAATTATATAACAAGATTTCACTTGTTCTCCATTAAAAGAATCGTCTGATCTGCCTGGCTTGGCTTCAATGAACTGCTCTTCTTTCTAAAACTGGCACTGCTCGACACTAATAATGAAGCCATTTAAAAATTGTTTTTACTGATTTCAATAATGACGTCAGACTCTGACTCATCATAGAGACATAGACACGTCAGAAGAACAACGCTTTTGTTATTTTTAACGCTCAAAAGCTGTGTGCATTGATTGAACTGCATTGAAGTGCATTAATGATTCTAGTGATGTCAAAAAACCGAACCGAACCGAAGCCGCAGTTTTTCGGTCAAAACCGAACCGAAACCGACTGAGACTGCACGAGGTGAAACAGTAACAGCTCTATCAATAATCAGTCACTGTTCTAGTATTGATATAAACTGATTGTTTCACAAGAGTCTAGTCACCCTGTTGGACCTGCTCAGACAACTGAAAAAAACTGCAAAAAAACTTTAATTCTTGTATTACCTCTGTGCAATAAATCACTCAATATACGAATTCATTAATAATTTATTGAAGAGCCAAATATAGGTCCATGGAGACAACGCGGCACTGTTTTTGGCTTGGAGCAATAATACACAGGAGAGAAACTGAGCCTATGCAGGTCTGCTTAACGGCTGAAGCCAGCTATGAGCGTGTGGGCGTAGCCAGGGAGGCTGTAACCCGTCTTACAGACTCCATGGCGTAGCCTATCCGCCATATGTTTTTTACGCAAAACATAGGAAAAAGCCGAGATTGCGTATTTAAAAAACCAGAAAACCCAAGATTTGAAGTAACTGCACACGATGGCATGATTACAGCAAACTTTCAATGATTATTTTATTCATTTATTTTATTATAAAATAAATGAAACGTATTCGATTGGAATGCTATCACCCTGTGATGTCGCTTGGATGTCGCCTATCGCAAACGCAATGTTGCGCGTTTACAAATATGGCGTCCACAGCTGGCTTCAACATACGGGCTTATGCTGGCATGCTTGGCGCATGGTTTCTGGTCAATTCCCAAAATTGACATAGTGCAACTTAATTAGTTTAATATATAATAAAATATAATAATAATAATAATAATAATAATAATAATAATAATAATAATGTAGCGAATTTTATGGGCACCTCATGTAATGTAAATAGTTTCGAATCGTTTACTAGAGGCGCTTATGTCAAGTAGAGAATTATAATTTATAAGTAAACATTAGTGTACTTAAATAAGTAATATTCTTAGAGTAAATAAGGATTGATGAATATTAGTAAAGGAAGGGTAATTATTCTAAGTAGAGGCATAAGGTTATTGTATAGATAGCACAAATAATGTAGGTTTCCCAGTAAGGTTAAAGAGGTGACTTAAGCACACCACTGTTAAAGGAGGGTCCAAGGAGGTTAAGTAAGGCCTTGGGTGATTAGGACAGAAGGGAGTGAGCACAAGTAATAGTGAGCACACGAAGGAGACAGAGTGAGCACACGTAAAAGTGAGCACACGTGAGAGTGAGTTCTAGAGAGCAATGGCGGATAGTCATCAGGGTAAGCCTTGATTGGACTATGTGGTAGAATAAGCGATTCCTTTATACGGGATAGCTGACTTACTGCGAAAGCAGAACCCAAGGGGCAGGGTTGTGCCCCATCCAAAGATAAATCTCCGCGGCGCGTTCCATGTTGAGTATGGAGGATAGACACTTCAGGAGGGTGTGAGAAAGGAACGAGCAACAATAGAATGGGTGCATTGACGCTAGGAAGGAGATACAGGAAGGGTGCTAGCAGTATAGTGAAGGGTGTGAGGAGTTAGCTAATTCAGAAAGACCTGGCCAAAAAGCTAGGGACCCAATACGTACCAAGGATACCCCGATAGTGTTTGGACGTGGCATCCTGGAGAAAGGTCCAATAAACACTATTATTATTATAAGACGGCGACAACACACTAGATAAAACCGCGACAAAGCTCGTCCGGTTGCGTAAGCACCGCGTCCACCATGCGTGTACAATGTCGTTGGCTTTCTAATTTGTTTTTGCATCCAACCGAAAAAAACAAGCATAAACACGCGCTAGACAAGTGCAAGCGTCGTCGTCGTCGTCGTCGTCGTCGACTATAGGCGTGCGTATTAACCCTCTGTGCGCGCAGTCTTTACAAGAAAACCCGAGAAAAGTATTATTGGCGTTCGCCTTAAATCTCTTTCGTGATGGCGGAAATGTCAGCCGAAAGCGACGAGCATGCACCTATAGGCAAGAACTGATTTAGACGTGTGGTGGTTTTATGCCCTGCAGATGTCACTTGTGTTCGACAAACACTTGAGTTTATTACACAAATTTATCGACATAAAGTCGTTGAAGAAAGTCGTCGATGGAATACCGACCACTGTGCGCAAACCGCAATTTAGAAAGAAAGTCTTATTAAGGAATGCAGTGGCGTAGCCACGGGGGGAGGGTTAAACCCCCTCTGGCTGCCGACGAAAATTTTTTACATGCTTTTCCAAACATTTTTCATTTTCAGACGTGATTTTGGGGTCAACCCCCTTGGCTGGCTGCAAATTGAAAAAATTTCTAAGTACTATAGAAAATAGAACAAAAGAATATGAAGGTGACAACCTTTTTTGCTTGTCAGCTCCTAAAAAGGAATAAGAAAATTTTGGAAAGTTTCGTCACGATCGAAACCAACCCCCTCCTTCCGGAAATCCTGGCTACGCCACTGAGCGAGTGTGTGTATGTGAGTGTGTGAATGAGTGAGTGTGTATGTGTGTGTGTGTGTGCATCTAGCATTTTAGCTAGATTGCAAATCGATTACGGCTTCAGCTAT